>ML307451.1:0-258400 GCA_005239505.1 Nicotiana paniculata | reverse complement strand
AACTTTAAATCATTTATAAATTTTAAAAGACAAATTATGATTTATGTAACGCAAATAATTCACGCACAGACATTGAAATTCAACAAGGGTTTATAATCATTAATTAATTTATTGAATTTTGTAGGAATATATAGTAGGTTAAAAATTACATGCTCACAAACATGTTGCAGTAGGGACACCTCAAAGAGTTCCTAAGCGACAAGGCGAGAAATAACTTTGCTTGAGGACATGAACACCAAGTTCCACCAAAGCTACCATCACCAGCTCGTACTATCAAGATGATCGTCGACGGCAACGACGATGCCTCTATCTATGACGTTAAATTTACCACTATTCACAAGATCAAGCGATATATCACCCTCGAACAGTATGACGAACTCGAAAAGTATCTTCTTCGATGAGTCAGCTTCCGACAATTTGCCTTTCCCTCATAATGATGCCCTCGTTATTACTTTACGTATTTTAGATACTGATGTCAAACGTATCATGGTGGACGATGGACGTGGAGCGTGCATTATCCATCCCCGAGTCCTCACCCAAATGAGACTCGAGGACAAGATAGTGTCGCGTTGTATCACGCTAACCGGTTTAATAATGCAGTTAAGCAGACGTCAGGAGAAATTACACTCCCCTTATTGTCCAGGGGCATGTTGCTGGAGACAACGTTCCACATCATGTACCAGGCCTATACTAAGTAATCAAATTCCCAACACCTTGGGGGATATTCAGCATACGCGGGGAACATCATACATCCCAGGAGTGCTACCGCATCGCCTTAGACACCACGAAAACTCAACAGAAAAAAGATAAGGAGAAAGAGGCATAGCAATCAACAAGGGCGAGGTCGACGCAAGAAGAGACAAGGGCCGTCATTGTGGATCCCGAAATGGTCGAGGCAGCGGATTCAACCATAGAAGACCTCGACCCCATTTAATTGGACCTCAACGACTATAGAAAAAAGCTTACATCAGCTGCAAACTTTGGGAACTAGGTAAATTCAGTCAATTCTTAATAACTAATGCAGATTTATGCCTTCATCCACATAGATATGTCAGACATCCCCAAGGAGATGCGCCACACACAAATTAAACGTCGAACTATTCTAGCCCCTAGTAAGGCAGTCCATGCATAAATTAAACTACGCCATCAACGATGTCGTCCACAAAGAGGTGGAGAAACTATTAGAAAATGTCTCCATCAGGGAGTTGAAGTACCCCAAGTGGATCGCCAATGTAGTGATGGTCAAAAAGAAAAATGTGAAATGGCGAATGTGTGTGGATTTCACACACTTGAACAAATCATGTACAAAGGATTTGTTCCCGTTACCACACATCAACCAACTCATCGATGCAACGGTCCGGCACGAGTTATTGAGTTTCTTGGACGCATACTCAGGATATAACCAAATACTTATGGAGGAAGAAGACCAGGAGAAAACCACGTTCATCACCCACCAAGGAACATATTTTTATAGGGTCATGCCGTTTGGACTGAACAACGGGTGGGATACATATCAAAGATTCCTCATGAAGATGTTCAAAGACTAGCCCTACATAAATTAACGACATGCTGGTCAGGTTCGTAAAGGCAGAGGATCATGTCGATCATTTGAAGGAAGCTTTCGACATACTAAGACGGTACAGAATAAAACTAAACCCGGAAAAATGCGCATTTGGCATAGCTTCCGTAAAGTTATTGTGTTTTTTGGTGTCACAGCAGGGGATCGAGGTCAACCCAGACCAAATTGAAGCTATCGAGGGGATACCAAAGCTCTTGACTACCAAGAAGCAAGTCCAAAGGTTGACTGGTCGAATCGCCTCCCTATCAAGATTCATCTTGTGGTCTACTAATAGATGTCATACAATTTTAATATACTCAAAAAGGAAAATGACCTCGAATGGAATCCTGTATGTGTCCATGCTCTACGAGAACTGAAGGCATACCCATCATCACCACCTCTGCTTTCAAAGACCGAACCTAGGGAACACCTTTTCTGTCTATCTAGCCATCTCCGAAGTAGTAGTGAGTGCAGTGATGATACGCAAAAAAAGGTACACATTTCCCATCTATTACATTAGCAAAACACTCGTCGACGCTGCGATGAGGTATCCACACCTCGAAAACTAGCTCTAGCATTTGTCATAGCTTCATGAAAGCTTAGACCCTATTTCGAGTGTCACCCTATTTTGATTGCTACAACCTTTCCCCTGAGGAGAATTTTCCAAAAACCCGAGCTATCGGGGAGGCTAGCCAAGTGGGCCATCGAGCTAAGCAAGCATGATATAACATACCAGCCGCAAACGGTGATAAAGTTGCAAGTGCTCGCCGACTTCATCACAGACTTTAGTGCAAAGATAATGCCTGAAGTAGAAAAGGAAAACGTCCAAGCTTCCCTCAAGACTTCTAGGTCCTATACACTGATGGTGCATCCAATGCTTCAGGATCCAGACTCGTACTCGTACTCGAGGTCCCTACAAGCAAAGTAATTCGCCAGTCCATAAGGTGCCTGGATATGACTAACAACGAGGCCGAGTATGAGGCCATAACTGCAGGGTTGAGGCTAGCACTCAAGTATGGGGCGAAGTGACTGAAACTCCGCTGTGATTTCTAACTCGTGGTTAACCAAGTTATAGGGACTTTCCAAATCAAAGAACAAATATCACAAAAATACAAGACCGAGATATGTAAGATGTTTCCTGAGTTTGACGAATGCCAGCTCGACCAGTCCTACGTGCGCATAATACCGAAGCAGACGGCCTCGCCAAGTTGGCTGCAGCTACCAAAAGCATCGCGACCGGAGATAAAAGTGCAGTCCACCTCCTCAAATCTTCACTAGACCAAATTGAGGTAAGAACCGTAAGCTTAAATTAGGATTTGCGCAATCATATTCTCTCCTAATTGCAGGACGACGCACTCCCAAACGACAAAAAAAAAAAGCTGAGAAACAAAGAATGCAAGCAGCCAGATACAGTCTCCTCCAAAGAGACTTGTACAGGAGGACTTACGAAGGCCCTCTAGCAAAATTCTTGGGCCCAAACCAGACCTAGCGCGTCCTCGAAGAAGTCCATAAAGTCCATTGTGGTGCTCACTATAGCAATCGAGCACTCGTTAGATGCCTCATACGGGTAGGCTACAATTGGCCCACCATGAAGAACGCCTCAGACTTCGTGAGGAAATGCGAACATTGCCAAAAGTACGCCCCAATGATTCACCAAGTAGGCGAACACCTCCACTCGGTTACCTCCCAATGGACGTTCACCAAATGGGGAATGGACATCGTGGGCCGCCTCCCAGCGGTGCAAGGTAATGTACGGTTCCTTTTGGTTTTAACTGACTTATTCTCTAAATGGGTGGAAGCAGGAGCGTTCGCCCAAATACGAGAACAAGAGGTAATTAATTTATATGGAGGAACATCCTTTACCAATTCAACCTATCTAAAGAGATCAACCGCGATAATGGACCCCAGTTCATGGGAAAGAGAATCACTGAATTTTTCGACAGAAGGCATATCAGGGGGATACTATCAACCCTGTATCACCCAGCGGGTAATGCACAAGCAAAGTCCTCCAACAAGTCCATATTAAACATCATGAAGAAAATGCTCAAAAACGGCAAGGGACTGTGGACGGAGATACTTCCAGAAGTACTCTTTGGTCTATGGGATCGAGGCAGTTATACCAGTCGAAGTTGGGGATCCCAGCCTAATATACTCCCATGAAAGCACTACTAGTAATGATGAGAGTAGAAGGCAGTAAGTAGAACGTTATTACAACAAGAAAGCAACGGCCCGGCCGCTCAAAGTCGGAGACTACGTACTCAAGGCCAAAACTCAAGCGAGCAAAAACCCATGAGAAGGCAAGCTGGGAACAAACTGAGACGGCCCGTAGAAAATCACAGCCAAAGCAAACAAAGGTTCATTCCAATTTGAGACAATGGAAGGAAAGAAATTACCAAACAATTGGAATATCATCCACCTCAAATACTTCAACTTCTAAGAGAAAAGGTGTCCCCCAAGCTGCACTCTTTTTCCCTCACTTAAGTTTTGTCCAATTAGGGTTTGTTCAAGGAGGTTTTTAACGAGACAACAAAGGGAACACTTCGAGTCAAAGTATACAAGGGAGGGACTATTTTTCTCTTTCATTGCTTGACTCCTCAATACTCTTCAAGCCAAGCAATGAAGGGACTAGATAGACTGTGATTAGGGACTGGAACGCCGACCAATGCCCAAAAGATTTCTAACTCTCTCCAATTATGTAATCATAGCAACAACATCAAAGTAATAAGAAACTTAGGTTCATCATAAACACCTATCGTCCCTCAGCCATGGCTATAAGAATGTTATGTTAGACCCCGCTCGAACAACACCTTTCGGCCCTCGATATAACTCCGAAAAGGTTATGTTCGACCCCACTCGAACAATCGGCCCTCGTCCACGAGTATGAAAATTTTATGTTCAATCTCGCTCAAAAAGAACCTATTGGCTGTCGTCTATGACTACGAAAAGGTTATGTTCGACAACGTTCGAACAACACCTATCGGCCCTCAGTCGCAACTATGAAAAGGTTATGTTCGACCTTGCTCGAACAATACTTATTTGCCCCCGGCCACGACTAAGACAAGGTCACGTTCAATCCAGCTCGAACAACACCTACTGGCCCTCGACCGAGATTAATAAAAGGATAAGTTCGACCAAGTTCGAACAACACCCACCGGCCCTTGATCGATATTAATAGAAGATAAGTTCGACCAAGTACGAACAACACCTATAGGCCCTCGGCCGCTATCTGAAAAAGTAAAGATTCGACCAAGTTCAAATAATGCCTATTAATCCTCGACCTCATTCCGATAAACTTTGATATATATAAGGATAACGACAAAGACATGAAAGATCAAAACACGCAAAGTACAGAAACAAATCACAACAAAAAATAAAGGTGCAAATAAAAGCAAAAGCCAACTCTGATATTATAAACAAAGGTTCTTACAAAGGCTCGTAAAGGCGCCAACAAAAATACACAAAAACTTCGGAAAAAGCAAAAATGAACTACTGCTGATCACTGCCATCACGACCAGTGATACCCTCATTGGTCTGACCCTCAACGCCCTTGCCATCCTCGTCCGGGGTGTATATTAAATCATACAGGGCCTCATCTTCGAGGCAATCTATAACATCATCATCTTCCTCACCAGGATGAGAAGTAGTTGGATCGTAGCCACAAGCAATCCGAGCCTCGCGAGCCTTGACACGAGCATCCTCGAAGTTTACGGCAGGAATGAAGCCCGCTACATGCAACTCAAGAAGCATATCCAATCGAACCTCGGCGTGAATCCACTCTTCATACAACTAGCAAGGAATGATAGGGAAGCCAGGAGTCGCAGATGAAGAAGATCATTCAAGTAGTTTGGCCTTCTCGGCCTCTAGAGCAGCAACCCGATCATAAAGGTCAAATGTCTCTTTCTCCAACTCTCGAATCCTTTCATCAACCCGCTCTTCTTTAAGCCTTGCCTTCAACAAGTCACTTTATCGCTCGGAACGAAGAGTTCAGATCGCCACTTAAAGGGACTTTTCCCCCTCAGAGCTTCCAACCAAGTGGACTCCGCCTTCTCTAGCTCCTCTTGCTTCTCTGCGACCTCGCCACTAAGAGCCTCTGCCCTGAACTGACATTCTTTAAGTTGGCCTTGCAGAAGGACCACTTGGGCTTGGAGGTCACTGCATTGGGCTTCTACGCCCCTGCTAAGCTAGAGCTCCTCCTCTTTTCCCCTCAATGTCCCTTCCAAGATGCTGCATTTCTCCACAACTTGAAGTAACTCCTTGTCCCTCTCCTTTAAATCCTCCCTCAGCTAGCGCATCGGCGCCCTTGCTAAGCCAACACCGGAGCTCCTGATACTTTTCAAGACATTTAAAATACTTGTATTTCAACTTCACGTAAATATATTTATATTTCCGCTCCCGGCGAGCACTCTCAATCTCCAAAATAACCGTTTGCAAAACGAAGAAAAGAAATTAGAGCTTACGGAAGAAATCAAAACATAAAGAAAAGAACGAACGACGGATGTACTCACTCGGAGAAAAAGGCCAGCAATGTTATTAGACAAAGTGTTGTCATCTATCATCTCGAGGGTCGAACCTTCAATCTCTAAACAGAGAGGACCAAGGGCAGGGGCTATTTCCTTGGTGTTTACAAGTAAGTTACGATCAATCGGGATCGCAATAGTCCTTGAACCCCTTTCCAACTTCACTTCGAGTTGAGTGTGTACCTCATCGATCATCCTCAACTCGTCCATATCCATGTTGAAATCAGATCAACGTCCTCTTCAGCGATGACCTTCCGTCTATCATCAGTCGAAGAAGGGACGTCTGTTGCGACCCTGAAAGATGAGCCTCCTTGCACCTCGGAACTGAAGGGCCATCATTATGCACCTCGCCCTCAACCGTGTCCCCCATATAACATAGGCTCGTTTCCTCGAAGTGAGGGGCCTATGGACTTGCCTCGGGGCTCTCTCCGATATGCACTGTGGCTGTTTCTCGAAGGACAAAGCCATAATCTCCCACATCAACGATTGTCGGCCTCTCTCCCCTGTATCCACGGCTCTCCTCTTACGAGGCATTATATCACTGTCATCAAGAAAAACATCATCCTCATCAACTAGATAAAAGATTTGGGGAGCAGAAGTTGCATATGGAACGGAGACAAGCTCTCACACTACGACAACTGAGGTTGAGATCAGTACGGAAGACGTAGTAGTCGCAACAGCAGCAGAAGCCAAAGCTGCAGCAGCCATCCTTCGAAAGAGGGAATTGGTGCCCCGCTCCTCCGAGAAGATCTCATGTCTGAGAAAAAGACGACATCAAGTTAGCAAAATAAATCCATACACAATAGGAAATAGAGCGACCACGATCAAAGAAAAGAAATTACCAGCCGAAGAGAGCAGAATTGAATTTATTGAAAAAACTTGGCCAATCACGGATCCCTACGATGTGAGGGAGGAGTCACTCGACCCAGTCAGAGATATGAGTGACTAGAGGAGGAGGCTGGTCGTTGGCTACAAAAGAGAAAAGTAAAAACAACCTAACTCGGAACCAAAAAATGAACGCGAAAAGAAACAGGGCATTCACGAGTGTAGTTCCAAGCTTCAGGAAAGCCATTAATATTGGCCACGACGTCCTCAGTCCCGACGAAGAAGAAGTTAAGCCAAAATTGACGATTGGCTTTGTCGTCCATATTCACCACCAAACATTTGCCTTATTGATGGCGAAGGTTCAGCATCGTACCCCTATAAAAGCCAGGAGCAAATAGATGTATCAAGTTCCATTGCATTAGCTCGACCCCGGCTAGCTCGGCGAATTTGGTCAGCATCTTAATCACCTTGTAGACGTACGGGGCAAGCTGAGTTGGGCCGACACCGTAATGACAACAAAATTCCTCCACTAGCGGGAGGAGGGGGAAGAATAGCTTATGAGGAAGGGGTAGGCATAAATAGTGCAATACTCAGGACGATGGACCTGTACTACGTCCCCCTCAGTCGGGATCAGCTTAACATGTTTGGAAGGTCGAATATGGCCTTAAGTTCCACCAATTCCTTAGGCATCATCGTTGAGTTGAAGACTCCAGGCGTAGCGTCCGGTACTTTGGTAAGGTTGAACCTTGATTCGGGATTACGCGAGATTGTTTTCTCCACCGACGAAAATGTTTCATCCTCAATAATGGCGGAAACGCTCTCCCCATGGGAGGAGAAAACCATTGCCAAGGGAGCAACACAACTCCCCTCACGGGTATCAGAAGATACATTAGACATGATTCAACGTAGTGGAGGAGAGTAGCAAATGAGAGGGAATGAAGAACAATATAGGTCAATGAAACAGAGAAAAGAAATTTGAAGAATAAGAGAGCAAGAGAAAGGTATGGTGTTTCAAAATGTTAGAGGGTTTAAACTCCAAAATCAAGTTCAAGGATCTCTATTTATAAAAGTAATGGCACCAAAATCGAAAATGGTTCATCATGATTGGAACCGAAACCGAAGTGGAAGGTCTAATCAAAGGTCACACGTGAAACGAAGCGATGCATCGGGAATATGTGTCATACTGACTCATGATCTCATCCTAACCCGTGGACAATATACCTCCATCAAATTACCTTGGAAATTCAAAGCATTTGAAATGTGCGGCCCATAGAGAACTATTTCACCTTCTCTCCATAACAACCACGACCAGTGTAGTGTGCTTGATTAGCTCGATCACCAACAACATGATCCGGTCATCGAACCCACCCACAAAGTCGGCCTCAATAAGCGGAGGGACTAACTTTATGGGTCAAAATCTATCTCTAAAATACTTAAGTCAGGATGGCATTAGCGACACATTCCCAGGTCTCCACGTGTCGAAGTGGTTTAAGGAATAATGAAGGTCATGGTCGAAGAGTCAGCAAGGACTGAGGTCAAAGTGTCACCAAGGATCGAGGCCGAGGTCGAATGTCATTGATAGAATTATAATGGCTAGTTTCAAGATAGGACATTAAAGCGAATATTCTAGTGGATATTCTTTGCACTTGTACCATTAGGTTTCTAGGAACATGTTCCCATAAATAGAAAGAGACACAATGATAGGGGACATGAGATATTTACTTGTAAAATATATTATGACTTTGTAGAGAGAATCCGGTCTTGTTACATGCATCCAAGAACAACCTTTGACTAAGATTCTTGTCCACATTTTTCCACCGGATCCGAGAATAACTCAAATATTCAAAGGTTTATCCATCATTCATCATTGTCAGAAAGAACATCCACTGATTTCATCCCTTTTCGGGTTACTCATGCGTTTTATTTACATAAATATCATTTATTGCTATTCATCACTATTTTAATTTCACATCACTTTTATTTGGGTCCTTGAATATTACATTATTGTGCACCATCGTGACCTTCGAAGTAGATCCATGTGTTATTTATCATAATACCGAAAATTTCGTTTTTAAGTAACCCTTACTTGCATAAATCTAATTAGTTGAACCAATAGGTATATTTTTGGTCAAACAACTGCCTCACTGAAAAACTTTAATTTTTTAAGGGAAGAGAAACTCTATTGGTCATGTGAGTGGTGGTTTCCATTTCCCTCCAATAAAAACGAACGCCTTTGGTAGTGCGAGAGAGCGACAATCTCGAGTGACAATTGATGTGCTAAGCTAATGGGTTGGGCTATAGCGTTGCACGGCGGAGCTGGTGACATACCAAAGGATCTGCCGCCGGAGCTTCGTGAGCCCAGAGAAGCCTGCCTCCGCTATTGCTTACAGATGGGGGTCGATGCTCTCAAGGCCCATAAATCCCCTTTGGATGTTGTTGAACTCGTGGTATACATACTAATTTTACCTTACTATAAAGTTCTAATTTCTCTTTTTTATCGATTGTATTTATGATTGTCTTGTAGCTGCCTTCATGCTACTAAGGATTTCTATCTCTTTACTCTGTTTAGCGATGGAAATCACTTGTTATGTTCTTCATACTTTATTATGATTTCATAGCTTCTTCCCTTTTTAATTTTTAATTCCATGAAAAATGGGTGTTTACTGGAAAAAGGTATGCTTAATTCCGTATATTCTCTTCTTGTGCGGGAGCATGTAATGTTTGTTTCTTGTTTTTACTATGTAGACGAGGGTAAAGGTATCTTTTTGAGACTAAGTTTAATACTTAGGTTGAATGGCTTTTTCTGTTTGACTTATGAAAGAATTAACTAATGAAACATATATATGAAATGGCTAGTGATATGACATTATGGTGGATGTATATGATATAAACTATAAAAGACACTGTGATCCACATCGAGGTTTCAGAAAGGCTTCAAAAGACAGTAAAAATTGCTAATTGCTCTAATTACTAACAAGGGTTTGGTTGTGATGCCCGCCCTCTGAGTTTGAGTAGGAGTTTTCACCTCAAGGACATGCTTATGTAATGTTTTAAAAAGTTGTCACCTCTCACTAGAAAGGAATAGGGCCTGTTTTGAAGGGAGGTGACAGAATATCTCCAGGATTAAAAATAGATGTATACTAAATTTGTATTTTTGGTGTAAAAGAAGTGTGATGGAAAATCTGGAACAATGTTTAAATTTTGTAGAGGATTTAGGGGATTTGGAATTAGTTGATACGTAGAAGTTTTATTTGTAATCCAGCTGGATTGTACGCTTTTGTACCATCTTGATACTTTTATAGATTAAATCTTTAAAGAAAAAAACAACCTAGCGTGATGACACTATTGTTGAAATTTATTTATTTATGTTTTAATGTGCCATCACTCCCTGAGGCCCTGCTTCAGTTTGTCTTAGAAATACATACCTTTGCAAGTTTAATGCTAGTTGGAGCAAGGGAAAAATGTTACTGTGCTGTAAATGCGTTTGGAAATGCTCCTGATAAACTTGTAAAACTTGGATCCTCTGAAAATTTCCGGTTTCTGTTTAATGAGTAATTTACCTTTATTGATGTTATGATAGCTTTTAACTGGATTAAATCAAACAGGTGCGTGAACTAGAAAATAACCCATACTTCAATGCTGGTAGAGGATCTGTTCTAACCAGCAATGGCACAGTAGAAATGGAAGCATGCATCATGGATGGTAATACGAAAAACTGTGGAGCGGTTTCTGGCCTAACCACAGTTGTGAATGCTATATCTCTGGCTAGGCTGGTCATGGAAAAAACTCCACATATATATCTTGCATTTGAGGGAGCAGAAGCATTTGCTAGGGAGCAGGTTTGTAGAAAGTTTGTAATGGTGTTCTCTTTTATGGATATTTCAGAAAAAACCGAGACAGGGTCCAGAGGCATACTTGATTCTTTGGCAGTTTTTTGATTTAAATGGTTCGTTTTGAGCTTGCGAAATTGGCTTGTTATTTTAGTTCAAGTTATAGGGTAATAATTGACATTTAAATTAAAGACAGCCCTGCAGAAAGCCATACAAAAGTTATTGAACTACTTATTGCTGATGAATGGTATCTTCTAAAGATAGTCATACCTATCTTTAGAAGTGGCATAGACCAATTTTTTGGAGGGTTCTGTTAACTGAGAACTCCATTTGATAAAAGCATATCAGGATGATGCAAAGACTTGATTATTATGTGCTTTCGGTGTGTTTTTCTGGTCCAATTATGTGATTATCAGGCATGAGTGTCTAGTTTATATAACAATTCCTATTAACTCCTTCTCTGATAATAAATTCCGGTTGTATGGTTTTATTACATTCAATATTTGATATTCAATCTATTTGATGAACTGTGATGATTCTGTTGTCAAGGGGGTAGAAACCATGGATCCAAGCCACTTTATCACTCCAAGAAATATTGAGAGACTAAAGCAAGCAAAAGAAGCAAACAGGGTCCAGGTATGCAACTCTTCTCCTTCTTTATCATATTTTTGCTGCAAGATTGTATATTTGTGCCTTTGACCTTGACATTGATTGAAGTCTTCTGCTTTCTTATATGTATATGTTTTTATCTGGTGCTTTGGTTGAGATTTTCGAAGAGCTTTAGTGATCATTTTTTGCAAACACTGGCACATGTTATTGATATGTACTTGGTCCTCTTTTTGTTGCCTCGAAGTGAGTCTGATTAAGGTGTCCAGCCTTAATTGCTTAAGTTTAGCGATGCAGATATTCTTCTAACAGAGCTTTCTTGTTCTATTCCCTTCTTGGAAACTCACTGTCGTGAATTACAACTAAACTTTCCTGTTATCCTAACTTTGAGAAGCTTTGTGCTTCCGTGTTATTGGCTAATAATGCTGCTACCAATTTAAAGGTAGATTATAATACACGGCCGATTCCAAAAGATGAAAAACCAACAGGTCCTAATGGGGATAGCCAGCTAGGAACAGTTGGATGCGTAGCTGTTGACAGCAATGGACATTTAGCTGCTGCTACTTCTACTGGAGGACTAGTAAACAAGATGGTGGGAAGGATAGGAGATACTCCCATTATTGGTGCAGGTACATACGCAAATAAAATATGTGCAGTTTCCGCTACAGGCCAAGGTGATGCTATAATCCGTGCAACTGTGGCGAGAGATGTGGCTGCTCTAATGGAGTATAAAGGGCTTTCTCTCAAGGAGGCAGCAGACAATGTCGTAGAGGAATCAGCCCCAAAAGGAACCACTGGCCTGATTGCTGCATCTTCCACCGGGGAAATTACCATGCCATTTAATACAATTGGCATGTTTAGAGCTTGTGCAACTGAAGATGGTCATACAGAATTAGCAATTTGGTAAATTTTCCTTAGAATAGATTAGTCTTTGTTGTATTTTCTAGCTATTGAAAATCATTGAGAATTTCAGATGGGGATTCTGTCTTTCCAGACTGGTGTTCCTTAAATTTACTCCATCAGTTTTAGTTAGCAGCTAATTCCTTTGATATGGCTGTTGCAGTATTGAGCTCATTAGTCATGCAGATATCCATGAATTCACCTTATTATAAGATAATCTCCAGTCTTAGACTAATACTTTGCAAAGAACGATGGAGTAATAATTGAATAAAGAAGAGTACCAATTGGGAGAGCATTGCAAAGCAGATTGCTTGTGTCTGCAATGTCCGAGCTACTCCATGAATACAACAACAAATGTGTTTCTTAAGGATATTTTATATTGTAGTAGGCTATGCTAATGGTTGTTGATGTTTTTGTTTTCTTTTAGATAACTAGTTGTGTTTATGCTAAGCTATGGTTCGTAACTCCTTCTACTGGTAATTAATGAAAGATTTAATTACCAAAAAACTATCTAATCTCCCCTTATTTTAATTTTGAAGTACCTCGAGACATCAAACAAAAGAAGAGTTTTTTCTTCTTTTTTTTTTTTTGGCTTCTTTTGTGGTTATCCACTGTGAAATAGTTGGTGGCAGAATGACCACAAAGACGACGAGAATTTTTGAAACAGAAATGTCACAGTTTGGTTAGTCGGCACCAATTTGCGGAAAGGAAGTTACATTAACTTCCATAATTGAAACTGCATAAGATTTTAGAAGCTGAATGGAGTCTTCAATCTAATAGTCATGGCGTTCACAAGCACTCTCGGTGTGTGAACTATCAAGTTATGACGAAATAATCGAATTTAGTGTGCGAAAAAAATGATATGATGAACTTATCAGTTTATCTGGACATCCACAATAAAAGAAAAAAGAGTTAGAAAACACATACTATAATCATCAGATTTAACAAGTCCAAGTAGTATTGTTCGTCACTGTCCTTTAGAAGCTTTTATGAAAGAACAACCGGTGAAAATCCATAAGTGGGGTCTGAGGAAGGTAGGATACACAGTCTTACCTCTACCTTGGGAGGACAGAGAGATTGTACTTGATGATAGACCCTCGGAATCAGTGTGAAGGAAAAGAAAGAACTGAATAATATATATCCAACGTGACAAAACTAGAAAGTCAATATCTAGGAAGAGTATCACAGATAGTACTAAAGATTAACTCTTTCAAGACTTCAAAGGGAGAAGAACCATTTGTTTATACATAGTTGCAAGAGCACATAATTGACTAATCATCGATGTCCACTATATTCTTTTCTTATCTAAGTTGGAGTTTGGGTGGGGGTGAGCCATGACGCCAGTGGCGGAAGGTTTGTAACGGGTGGAATAGAATCAATGACCTTATAAAGGTTTTGAAACCTTTTGATTATTAAGCTATATTTTTTGGTTGTATCAAAACTATTCAAAACATAATATATAGATATAAAAAATAGATTTTTCGTCGAAGGCGGTTCAAGTGAACACCATTCCTCCCCTAAATCCGCTCCTGGTGGGGGGTCAATGCTGGTTGCTCTAACAGCAGAAATAACTAATATCCATTATAAAAATTTCTTGTGTAGACGCAAGACGTAGTACATATAGCTTACTATTGTGTTTCAAGATATTGCAAAATAAATGAGAGCTTTGCAATCAAAAAATAGAATTGTTTAGCCTTTGAAAATCAAGCTCAGCGCTTATCTTTTAAGAGCATTATTTTACTTTTTGGGAATGTTATGTAATAAACCCGAAATTCCTCACTATATAATAAAAACGAGAATCACTAATTACATCCTTGAGATACCAATTGCAACACTCAAACTACTATAATGGAAACTACGTAACTACGAATAGAGATAAGAATGGGGATGAGAAGCAGAACTCAGAGAAAGGGGATGAGGTTTAGAAGAGGAGATGAGAAGCACAGTCTTGAGCCTAGGGTTGTGCATGGATCGGATCGGATTTAGCACATTTCGTATTTCGGATTCTAGAAAATGCAATCTGAATCCGATCCGAATTATATCGGATCAGATTTTAAAGTTTGGATTGGATCGGACTTCGGATCGTATTATTATGCCTCAAAGTTGCAACCTAATATGTAGATTTTCTTTGTAAAAGAGGCAATGCATTAAGAAAAATTCATGTTTATGCAATTATGCGAGTACTATGGTGTCAATATAGCTAAATCTAGCAATTGTAAAGGTAATAACTTGGAGGAAGATGTAAAGGAAGTACTGACTATTCGAAAATTAAAGCGTAGTATTTAAACAATGATTAATAATTTCGAATTTATCAGATCGGATTAAAATATACCAATCCGAATCTGAAATCCAAAATTTTAATAAACACAATCCAAATTCGATCCAGTCCGAAATCCGAAATTGAATGGATCGGTTCAGATTTCGGATATCCGATCCGAATGAACAACCCTACTTGAGCCGAAGCTTCAAACATGATTCGTATATCCCTTTTGCAGCACCGAATTCTCCTTTTAATAGCTCGACTGTTCTCCCTTTTCCTGGGTCCCATACAAAGTTTTCTAATATTTCAAACAATCCCTTTAACTTAGTCTCTTGGCCAATCTCGTTCATAACAATACTCCATTCCTCAATAAAAACCTTATCCTCAAGGATCGGGTTAAGAACAATGTGAGTAACACTTGTTCCACCAATTGTGTTTATACGAAGGTAGTCTTTGTGACAAGAAAAGATGTGAATTATCATCACTGTGTCAAGGTGACATGAGATGGTAGTCAACACAGCATTGACAACCTTTGGAAAAATGTCAGCACTAACCATAAGGCAACAAGCTACCATCTTGACTTGAGTTTCCTCGATTTTTCTATGCAAACCAGTAGCTAGAGCAATGCTGGACTCAATAAGCAGAGTGATCTTGGGGTTCTTTAATAGAACTCGTTGTCCACAAGGGATCATAGCGCCTTCCATCATCATCAATAACATATTGGAGATCAAGAAATTATTGGGTTGTAGAGCAGCCTGGCAGACATTTATCATATAACTGCTCCCAAGAATAGGTGCATATAGGAACCTTATTTTCCAGCAATCTAGACTCAATGAAGATGATTCAGTTTACGCATTCTTGCTAACCATTACGCAACATAGTGTTGTAGGGGAAAGAAGGTTGAAAAGGTCAAAATCCCAATTGCCTTTGATTACTGTCATTGTCAATGATAACATCACCTCTAATTACATAATTAATAATTTCATAAGTCATGTAATGAGCATCATTAATGCATACCAACTTGATCTCCCCTCCACAAGATATATTCTTGGCTACTGTGAGAAACCTCATTCCACCAAGTGCAAGTACATTAAAATGGGCGTCACAGCAAGACTGTAATAGCAACTTGATCAAGCCCAACTTTATCTTATAAAAGACAAAGCGGTCGTTGTAAATATAATCTAGTTTACAGTCCGGAGTCGAATCCTCAGGGAACTAACATATCTATTACAACTTGTGGTAATGCTAATATAATCTCAGACAATTTTCCGATGCAAGATTTTTATCAATAAATATTGGATTTTGTTTAACTAAAGTAAAACAGTATTGAAACTAACAATATTTTAGATTAAAGATAAATCAATGGTAAAAAGATCTAAGGTATTTATTTCCCCAATTTTCGGATTAAGCCTTAACTCTTCTATTATAATCTCGCCGTAATAATCTATGAGGATTATGAGTTGTAGGTTACCGCAACTGTCTCTCGATCAATTACGATAATTTACTAGATCATTCTCTCGAACTACTCTAGCTGATAGTTTATACTGCTCAAAATTATATCACACCAAAGTTTCGTTATCTCTAACCCCACTTTTAAATTCAAGTAATGAATCTCGTCAATTACCAAAAAGTGGTGTTGTTCTACAACAATCTAACCTAGTATTCTTTCTCAAGCAACACAAGAGAATTAGACACGATTAATCAAAGGCACAGTCAATTAATCTCCATACAAAACGTAGTTGAACAATCATAGAATAACTCCGGCTTGATTATAACAAAATTGAATCAAAACTTCATCTAACAACTGGTTCCATCAACCCTAGACGGATTGTTTAGCTACTCATGCTAAAAATATAAAGAAAGCATAGAATAATTCATCATCCCCAAAATGGAGAACAGAAAAACGATAATTGTAGCCGGGTCTTCTCACACTTGTTCTCCTCCTCCAAATTGATCTAAAACAAGTTTAAAACCTAGATATCCTTTCTTTTGGGCGAGCTGGACCTTTTATAGGTTAAGCGGAATTTCCCCCAAGCTTCCAATTTTACCCCTGAATTTACCGTGTGCTGGATGGGACTAGCGCGACCTTGCTACTGGCCGTGCTAATTGCGATGCGTTCTGTCTATGACTACTGGCTAGCGCGGTCGCGCTAAAGGACGCGCTATGGTTTCGCTAATGGCACTTCAATCTTCCTGTTGTACCTGGACTACCGTGGCCGCGCTAATGGCGTATCGTTCTGCCTTCTCTTTTCTTCTTCCTTCTTTCACACGCTCTTAACTCCGAGGGGTATTTCTTGCTTCAATTTAGCTCCAAACACCATCCTAGGTCCTCATAAGCATGACTTGCTCCTATAAAACATAAAACTCCCAATTAGAGCCATTTTAACGTCATTTAACCTTCCTAGGAAAGGGAAGCATAATAAATTTGGAGTATAAATAAACGCTAAACTACATGAATCTAGCCTATTATCAACACCCCACACTTAAATCATTGCTCGTCCTTGAGCAATCCACCATACTCTATAAAGGTCCTTTCACTAAGCATTTTTTCTAATGTGTCACACCAAGAACATATCGCAAGAGTTGTGCCTAGTAGTGTAACATCTATGCCTCAAGAGTCGACTTTTACGTGTCGTGCAATATTCTTACTTCCTCAATTTACTCTATACAAAGGTCAAAACTTACCTTTCCGTCATGAATCAAGTTCCCTCACATCACACAAGAGAGTAGTTCCACAAGTAATAACATTAAGAATAATTAGGAACTCAGATAGACAAAATTCACTTACTCTCAGAAAGAACATTCATATGCCACAAAGATGCACCATAAGCTTGCCCGTAGTGTACTACTCTACTAATCGAACCCATTCAGTCTAAGATCAATTAGGACTTCATTTGGTTGTAATGTAGGCTAAGGGATAGGTAGGATATATTTGGATATAGTGACTAACCTCCCTAAGCACCTTTAATACAATTACTTTCGCATTCAAGACCATACTTATGCGAGGCCAGACATTCCACCGCACTTCTCTTTAATACTACCCAAAACTCCTTTCGGTGCAATTGTATCAAGTCACCACTTATCAAAGACTACATTTATTTATTGTCTTTACTCTTTTTTTTTTCTTCAAATGGCGCTTATTCTTATTTCCAACACAGTGCACTTTTCTTTTTATTTCATTGGCTCCACTCAAAAACCAAACCAACCACCCCACACTTTGACTTTTATATATTTTATAACAATTCAAGTGCTCATGGGAGGTATATGGGTTCAAACAGATGGGACGTTCAAACAATTGGGCCCAGTTTGTAATGTGGTTGCCAAAGAAACATGTTTATAGGCTTAAGGGGGTTAACTATGATAGATTACATTTAGGTGGGTATACTTTATATATCTGGCTTAATAAATAATGCCTCTATCACTTCTAGGACTGAATGAAGCTACTTTTTTCGCTTTGCAAACACATAGGGCAATTTCTAGGCATCAAATGTGGAGCATAGAATGCAATGCAATACACCTCACACACATATGGCACATGACTCACTCCAGATTGGCTTATCAAGCCACTATTATTGAGTACTCAAATCAGTTACAACATACAATTTTAAGGCACTCTACAAGAATCAACAACTGAGTCTAAGCGTCACACTCTAGTGTCTATTGTGTTGAGGTGTAACAACATTAAGGGATTCTTTTCCTATTTCAGTTCATTGCCCATAAGTACCTAATAAAAACTAGAAAAAAACTAAAAGAAAAAACTAACACCCCCGGTTCAAGCCAAAACCCTTGGAAAAGAACCGCGGCCCAAAGAAAAACCAGGGGGAAGTTACTACTCTACTTAAAACAAAAATCATTTTGGTATTTTTATTAGACTTACTTCCCTCAAGAAAAATGTCTAGGAGATCTGTCGTCAGGAAGAGCCCACAATATTTTCTGAATTTTTTTTCTTAAAGATTGTGATCGACTTAGACCCTCAAGAACCCCGTCGAATGAGATCCATCGTCGGGACAAGTCGACTTAAATAGTTACACTATTACTTAAAAAAACAAAAACAAAAGCAAACAAAACTCACAAGAAAATAAGGAAAAACATATAACAAGTACATTCCTAAATATACACATGTACAATGAATTATTTCCCCACCCCACACTTAAAATGAAGACATGTCCTCATGGAATTCAAAGTAAAGCAAAGTGAGGTAGAGAAACTTCCCTGAAGGCTCACTCTTGGTCGGAGACTGTCTCCGGGTTCAGGTTACATGCCCGACCCAGGGCTCGCAGCCACCCCATGATTTTCTTTTCTGATTTAGCATTTTAGGTGGCTAGCGCATCAACTCTCGACCCCAAGTCATTGACCGAGGTACGTAAACATGCCATCTCCTGCTTCAGGTTATCCATCCTCTGACCCCGACGGACCCTAGACGGGCCTGCTACGTCGGCAACATGTTCCTGGGTGGGAAACTCCTCTCCCATATCTATTTGCTCCTCCTCCTCCTCCTCAGACTCGTCCTCCCCGTCATCACCATCAGCCGCTACCGCATCATTTCCAATGGTTACCTTTTCTACTCGAAAGGCGTTCTCCATTGGCACTTTTCCATCTACCGCCAAATTTCCCAGCACCCCGGTTGCAAGGCATAATCTAGTGACAAGAGAGGGGAAGAAGAAGCCATACCTCTTAACTGGACAACGAACAAACATCTCCTCGTGCATGAGCTTGGCCACTTCAAAGTTGTGGCCCGTCATGAAGCACCAGATCAAACAAGCACGAGGAGAATTCACCTCCGATGTGTTGTGGGATGGTATCGGGCGGTTGTTGATCAGATATAGCCAACACTTTGCTTCAAAAGTGAGTGCCGATGAGTGAAACTTATTCCCGTACTTGTACCACTGAACCTCCTTTCCTGGGACACAGATAATAGGAAGGAATTCCGTCCACTGAGTGAAGTGTCTACCATACTCCTCATATCCACCGTCCATCTCCGCTACGGGATCTGGCAGCCGGTAAGCCCTCCGAATGGCTTCCACAGAGGCGTCCACCGACTTTTTCCTCACGGTGACCACATAACTCCTCTGCTCCGGATTGTTTGCATAAGAATCTCTTACTACCATCACATTTGCATCATCTGGCTCCTCAAAGAACACATCCAACCGATGCCGCATCGTCTCCTCGTACATCCTTGGATAGTCGAACCGAAGGGAGGCTGTATCTATGCCCCGTTCTGGTATTGCTACCTTCGATTCCTTCTCAGCAAACCGGTCCTGAGCCTTAGCGGATATGAACTTGTTGCTATTATAAGTCCGAGTATCAGTGGACGCTCGAGCTCTCGATGAACCCGCTTGTCTGCTGGACGAAGATCCGGTGGATTGACGTTTTCTGGAAGGTGCCATTGTACCTACGATAAGGACATCATTAACGCAACACAAACGAGGTGACCTAACTGTGATTACTCAGACTTCACCTTTACAATTGGTCACAATTAGCATTTCCATTCACTGGGCATTTAAACAAACACTTGGTGGGTATCGTGTACCGGAGCCCCCAATTAATCAATTTGAACCCCAATTACCACCACAATTGCCCCAAATTCACCCAACTAAGTCAAGAGATACAACTTCACAATTACCACTACCCACAGGCACTAAGTATACACTACAACTACTTCTAAGAAGAGAGAAGAAAGAACTATGACCTAACAACAATTAAAAAGAAAACCTAACAAAAATAGAAAAATAAAAGAAATGGCAAAGCGAAAACATACCTGTGGTGTGAGAAAATAGTGATAATTGAATAAGTGTGTTGAGGTTTGAATGAGCAAAGAACTTGGGAGGATGATAATTTGAAGTAATTTGAGGGAGGTAGAGTGGCGGTTGTTTTCTCTTTGGGTGGGGAGAGAGAGTTTAGAAGAGAAGTGTTTTATGAGGAGTAGGAGAGGAGGGGGGTTAGGGTTTTGGGGAAATAATTAAAGTCAAAATAAAACAAAAAAAAAATTATACTTACACCTGCCAGCGACCTCACTAGTGCGGTCGTAGCGCGTTCATAGCGCGCCCGTGCTAATTAGTCATTTTTGAATCCCTTTAGCATGGCCACTAGCGCGTCCGCGCCAGTAGTGTCGAGACAAGGCAGAATGGAGGCCCTTTAGCGCGGCCACTAGTACGGTCACTAGCGCGCCCGCGCTACTCCCAAGCAGAAAGGTCCTTGATTAGCACGGCCGCACTACCCCAGGCCTCGAAATTTTTACCTTTTTCTATCTTTTCCTCAGTGTGGCTGGATTCCACCCTCGCCTAAGCACGCCAGTATGTGTTAGTACTTAAAATAATTCAACTACTATGCAACCACACTAAAACCATTACACGTTGGGTTGCCTCCAACCAGCGTCGTATTTAATGTCGTGGCACGACAATTACAACACGGCAATGGGTTGCCTCCCATGAAGCGCTTGATTTAATGTCGTAGCACAACGCATGCTCTTACCATCACTCCTCATTTGTGTATTGGGGTTTCTCTAGAGTTATTACTATGTTGTCTCCTTTTTCTTCACTCATGCCAAGGTAATGTTTCAACTGCTGCCCATTCACTGTGAATTTGTTCGTTCCATATTTTTATTCGATCTCTATAGCTCCACTTGGGAACATTTGCACCACTTTGAATGGTCCTGACAATCGGGACTTTAACTTACTCGGGAACAACCTCAATCTAGCGTTGTATATCAGCACAAACTCGTCGGGTTTGAAGTTCCGATCCAAGATGTGCTTGTCATGAATCAACTTAATCCTCTCTTTATATAGTCGAGCACTCTCAAATGCGTGGAACCGGAATTCCTCAAGCTCATGCATCCCATTAACTCTGTTGGTTCCCTATTTCCATGTCTAAGTTCAACTGCCCCAGTGCCCATAGTGCTTTATGTTCGAGTTCAACCAGAAGGTGGCATGCCTTACCAAATACCAACTTGTATGGTGACATACCAATCGGCATTTTGAAGGCTGTGCGGTATGCCCACAATGCATCATCCATCTTCTTGGCCCAGTCAGTTCTAGTTGTATTCACTATTTTTGAGAGGACACTTTTTATTTCCCTGTTGGACACTTCGACCTGCCCGCTTGTTTATAGGTGGTACGGTGAAGCTATCTTGTGGCGAACTCCATACTTCTCCAACAAGCGTGCAAATGCTCTATTGCAAAAGTGAGAGCCACCATCGCTGATTATGGCTCGGGGGGTGCCAAAACGGGTGAAGATGTTTTTCTTTAAGAAATTGGTCACTCCCTTTGCATCATTGGTTGGGAGAGAAAATGCTTCGACCCACTTAGAGACATAGTCAACGGTAACCAGTATATATTTGTTACCGTATGAGCTGACGAACAACCCCATGAAGTCGATCCCCTACATGTCAAATACTTCCATTTCTTGGATTGTGGTCATTGGCATCTCATGACGAAGGGATATGTTGCCCGTCTTTTGACATTCATCGCAACTTTTGACCCAAGCATAGGCATTCTTAAACAATGTAGACCAGTACAATCCTGATTCTAGCACCTTTGCTGCAGTTCGGATTCCTCCAAATCCACTATATGGCGAAGCATGACAGGCCTGCAAAATAGAGGGTTGATCATGCTCAGGGATACACCGCCTGATCATATTATCAATGCATATTTTGAACAATAAAGGCTCATCCCAATAATAATCACGACAATCCCGGAAAAACTTTTTCTTTTGAATTGAGGAGAAATCATGCGGTACTATACCACATGCCAAATAATTAGCAATATCCGCATACCATGGTGCCTCCTCCATTGTCATTTCCAATTATTTCTCATCCAGGAAAGTCTCAATGATATCTCCAATCTCCATTCTCCTTTCTGCCCCTTCCAACCTCGAGAGGTGGTCTGCCACTTGGTTGTCTGTCCCTTTTCCGATAACGAATATCCAGGTCAAACTCTTGTAGCAACAGATCCCAGTGAATCAACGGGCCTTCGACTCCTTCTTTTCTATCAAGTACCTAATGGCTGCATGGTCAGTATAAACAATAACTTTCGAACCAATCAAATATGACCTGAATTTGTTGAAGGCAAACACTACAGCAAGCATTTCCTTTTCAGTGACCGCGTAGTTCAGCTATGCACCACTCACCATCCTGCTAACATAGTAAATTGGGTGCATAATTTTGTCCTTACGCTGCCCCAAAATTGCTCATATCGCATAATCACTGGCATCGCACATCAGCTCGAATGGTTTCTCCCAGTCGAGTGCAACAATGATGGGTGCGGTCAACAGTCTCTTCTTCAGCTCCTCAAATGCCAACCTGCAAACATCAGAAAACACAAAGTGCTGGTCTTTTTCCAGCAGCTTACATAAAGGGTTAGCAATTTTTGAAAAATCTTTGATGAACCGTCTGTAGAATTCGGCGTTCCCAAGGAAACTCCTCATTGCTTTCACTGACATATGTGGTGGTAGCTTCTAAATTACGTCAACCTTCGTATGATCTAATTCAATCCTCTTTTTGAACACTCTATTTCCCAGCACTATTCCTTCTTGTACCATAAAATGGCATTACTCCCAGTTCAGTACTAGATTTGTCTCCAAACATCGTTTGAGCACCCTTTTGAGGTTATGGAGACAGCCTTCGAATGAATCTCCCACCATGGAGAAATCATCCATAAATACTTCCATAATGTCTTCGACCATGTCAGTAAAGATGGCTAACATACAACGCTGGAATGTGGCCGGTGCATTGCAAAGTCCAAAGGGCATTCTCCGAAAGGCAAAGATACCATACGAGCATGTGAAGGATTTTTCTCTCTATCTTCCGGAGCTATTGAGATTTGATTGTACCCCAAGTATCCGTCCAAGAAATAGAAATAAAATCGCCCAGCTAACCTGTCCAACATCTGATCAATGAAGGGTAAGGGGAAATGGTCTTTTCGGGTGGCTCCGTTTAGTTTCCTATAATCCATGCAAATCCGCCACCCGGTGACTATACGAGTTGAGATCAACTCGTTCTTCTCATTTTGTACCATAGTCATTTCGCCCTTTTTCGGTACACATTGGACGGGGCTCACCCAATTGCTGTCAGAGATGGGACCCGCGTCCAGCCACTTGATCACCTTTTTTTTACTACCTCTTTCATATTCGGGTTCAGCCTTCGCTGATGTTCCCTGGAAGGTTTGTGCCCTTCTTCCAGAAGAATTTTGTGCATGCAGAAAGCTGGGTTGATACCCTTTATGTCTGCCATGGTCCAACCAATGGCAGTTTTGCACTCTTGCAACACTTTCAGTAATTGTTCAACCTGCACAGCTAGCAAACCAGATGATATGGTAACAGACAAAGTAGAATTGGGACCCAAGAAAGCATACCTGATGTGGGCTGGAAGTGGCTTCAGCTCCAGTTGTGGTGGTGTCTCAATTGATGGTTTTGCAGGTGGTGTAGCTCTTTCTTCGAAATAGAGGGGCTCAACTCGAGGTTCCCTCTTCCAAAAGCCTTGGCCTTCGAGTGCCATGACCCATTCTGCCAACCCTTCGCCATCCATTTCCTCTAAATTTGTCAAACAGGCTTCCAAAGGATCTTTGGCATTAAGGGTATCATCTTCATCATGTAGGATCATATCCACCGCCTCCACTAGTGAGCAGTTTGCATATTCACTGTGTCTCCTCATGGATTGTTGGACGTTGAATATCACTTCTTCATCGTTCAACCTCATTTTTAATTCGCCAGTCTCACAATCAATCAGTGCTCTCCTAGTGGCTAAAAATGGCCTTCCCAAAATTATGGGAATCTCCTCGTCTACTTGGGAGTCCAGAATAACAAAGTCCGCAGGGAATACAAACTTCCCCGCTTGCACCAACACATCATCAAGAATCCCTGTTGGTCTTTTGACCATGCGGTCAACCAGTTACAACATCATAGAAGTCGGCTTAGCTCTGCCAATGCCCAGCTTTGTGTACATTGACAAAGGCATCAAGTTTATGATGGCTCCTAAGTCACACAATGCCTTTGCAAAAGCGTAACTTCCCATGGTACACGGAATAGTGAAGCTACCTGGATCATACATCTTTTGAGCCATGGGTCTAGTCACTACCGCACTGCATGTCTGTGTTAGAGTTACTGTGGACAGGTTTTGAAAGTCAAATTTCCGTGACATCAGGTCTTTCGTCATCTTTGCATAGCCTGGCATTTCTCTTAAAGCATCCATCAGAGGAATATTTAATTGAATCTGACGAAGCATCTCCATAAATTTCCTGTATTGATCCTCTTTCTTTTGTTTTGCCAATCTCTGAGGGAATGGTGCAGGCATCACCTTTTGTCCACTGCTTCTGGTTGTTCTTTGTTGGAATTTTGTGGCACAATCAGAGCCACTTGTTCTGCAAATTGTTCACTTTATTTGGCCTTACCCTTTTCAACCTAGGCTTGTTCAACAACCACTTCAGTGAGTTCTGCTGATTCATCTATCTCAACTGGAACCGGACTGGTTGGTATAGTCTTTCTTCTAGGTTGAGCAACCTCTTGCTCCCTGTCTAAATTTCTCCCATTCCTAAGACTAACTGCCATCAGCTGATTCGGGTTTTGCTCCTTTGGATTAATGTTTGTGTCAACCGATAATTTCCCCTGGGGGCGGTTATTCAAGGCCATGGACACCTGCCCCAATTGAGTTTCAATCCCCTTAATTGTTGAATCATTACTGCCAACTTTTCATGCATCTTACAATTCGTGCCAATGAGTTGTTGCAGCATACCCCTGATCTCCACCATGTTGTTGTCTTGCTGCTGATGGGGTGGTTGATATGTCAATTGTTGCTGGTTCTGCTGCTAATAGCTTTGTTGTTTCTGATATGGAACCAATTGGCCTTGTGGTCGTACACCTCCAGGTTGTGGCATGTTAAGTCTGTACTGCTAGTTGGGTGTTGGTCCCCATTGTTGTCCTCCTTGCCTCTGACCCCCAAAATTATTAACATAATTCATATCATCTCTGGGAACCTGGTTGTCACCTTCTCCACTCCATGAACACACATAAGACTGATTGATGAAAGGGGTACACAGTTCTCCATTTGTTGTATCAACGATATGCACTTGCTTTGTACCCATCTCGCCAATCTTCTTTGTCAGTATACTCATCCGGGTCATGAGTGTGGCTATGTTCTCTGCATGTGAATTATTTGGGTCAAGAGGAACTGAATGGACTATCGGTGTCAGGGTCGTACCTCTCATCATCCATCCTGAATTCTGAGCCATTTTGTCAAGAAGGATTTTGCACTCGGTAAATGTCTTGCTCAGAAAAGCACCCCCAACTAAAGCGTCTACATTTGCTTTCAAATTGTCTGCTAGCCCCATGTAGAATCTCTGGCCGAGCATTTGGTCTGGAATACTATAGTGAGGACACTTCACTAGCATCCCTTTGAATATTTCCCAAGTCTCCTGCAAGGTCTCAGTGGGCTTATTCTTGTACTGCAATATCTCGTCAATCTGTCTTGCAGTCTTGTTGGGAGGGTAGAACTTATTCAGGAACTGCTTGACTAATTCCTCCCACGTGGCAATGGATTTTATTGGGAGTGAATTCAGCCAAGTCTGAGCTTCCCCAGTCACTGAAAATGATAACAGTAGCAGCTTGATGGATTACGGGGTCACATTTGGCTGCCTTTGGGTCACACAAATCGACAGAAAATTTTCAGGTGTTGTTGAGGATCCTCAATGTGTGACCCGGAGAACAACCCCTTATCATGCAGAAGATGCAGCATATTGTTGGTGATTTGAAATGTCTCCGCTTGTATTTGGGGCACAATAATGGCAGTGGCCAGGTTGTCAGTTGTTGGTTGTGCCGAATCATAGAGTGCAGCTTCTGGCACAAGAGGTGCCACCACTCCATCGTTTGGTACAGAGGTACCCGGTTGTTTGCGTTGACGTTATCCACGTTTTCCATTTCAAGTTGCGGTAAGTGTTTGTCCATCTTGTTAGCACGGTTTAATGCCCAGAATGTTTTCTCGGGGTATGAGAGTCCTTCAAGAAGTTCACCAGTCCTCGAAGAGTTTCTAGGCATACACCTGCATCACACAAGAATTCAACCGTGAGAATTTCAATGAAAAATTATTTGACACCGTGGAAATTGAGCTAAACTAATAATTCTAGCAATACTTCTGAGTTGTAACAAATAACGCCGTTAGTTTCTCGGCAACGGCGCCAAAATTTGATCACGCCCAACTATGTCTTATAAAAGACATAGCGGTCGTTGCAAATATAATTCGGTTTACAGTCCGGAGTCGAATCCTTAGGGAACTAACCTATCTATTACAACTTGTGGTAATGCTAATATACTCTCAGACAATTTCCGGATGAAAGATTTTTATCAATAAATATTGGGTTTTGTTTAACTAAAGTAAAACAATATTAAAACTAACAATATTCTAGATTAAAGATAATTCAATGGTAAAAAGATCTAGGGTATTGATTTCTCCAATTGCCGGATTAAGCCTTAACTCTTCTGCTATAATCTCGCTGTAATACTCTATGAGGATTATGAGCTGTAAGTTACCACAATTATCTCTCGATCAACTACGATAATTTACTAGAGCATTCTCTCGAACTACTCTAGTTGATAGTTTATACTGTTCAAAATTATATCTCACCAAAGTTTCGTTATCTCTAACCCCACTTTTAAATTAAAGTAATGAATATCGTCAATAACCCAAAAGTGGTGTTGTTCAACGACAATCTAACCTAGTATTCTTTCTCAAGAAACACAAGGCAATTAGACACGATTAATCAAGGGCCCAATCAATTAATCTCCATACAAAACGTAGTTGAACAATCATAGAATAACCCCGGCTCGATTATAACAAAATTAAATCAAAACTTCATCTAACAATTGGTTCCATAAACCCTAGACGGATTGTTTAGCTACTCATGCTAAAAATATAAAGAAAGCATAGAATAATTCATCATCCCCAAAATAATGACAAAAGATGGAGAATAGAAAAAACGATAATTATAGTCGGGTCTTCTCACACTTGTTCCCCTCCTCCAAATTGATCTAAAACAAGTTTAAAACCTAGATATCCTTTCTTTTGGGCGAGCTGGACCTTTTATAGGTTAAGCGGAATTGCCTTCAAGCTTCCAATTTTACCCCTTAATCTACCGTGTGTTGAACGGGGACTAGCACGGCCGCGCTCGTGGGCCCGCTACTGGTCGCGCTAATTGCGATGCGTTCTGTCTCTGACTGTTGGGCTAGTGCGGCCGCGCTAATGGACGCGCTATGGCCGCACTAATGGCACTTCAATCTACCTGCTGTACCTAGACTAGCGCGGTCGTGCTAGTGGACTTGCTATAGGCCGCGCTAATGGCGTATCGTTCTGCCTTCTCTTTTCTTCTTCCTTCTTTCATACGCTCTTAACTCCGAGGGGTCTTTCTTGCTTCAATTTAGCTCCAAACACCATCCTAGGTCCTCATAAGCATGACTTGCTCCTACAAAACATAAAATTCCCAATTAGAGCCATTTTAACGTCATTTAACCTTCCTAGGACAGTGAAGCATAATAAAGTTGGAGTATAAATAGACGCTAAACTATATGAATCTAGCCTATTATCACAACTCGGTGAACGTGAATTATGTTGGACCAAGTTCAAGCGTGTCCCCAAGTATAGCAACTTTTATACTTTGGCATATGATGTTTCTTAACAAAGTAGTGTCACCCTTGACCAAAAGCAATTCTCCAGAGGAATTAGCTACATGAAGGAATAAGGCTATCTTCGGTGAAGGGGAAGCAAATTTTGGTTTGTGTCAGCATAAGAATAGCTACCAGGTAAAGCAATTGCAAGAGGTGCGTGAGACCTTACACAAATCCAATGAGCAATATAAAAGTGAATAGAGCTTTTTGAACGAGTAACTGATAGTGCCAAATCAAATTGCAAATTGTAGGAGTTCACAATCCCTGGTTGTCCGGGATCCCACCCTCTAGTCTTAGAGTTAGAATAAGCAAGGAAACAAAGTTTCTCAATATATCCCAACAGCAGTACCTCCACATTCTCTATAGAACCTGCTAGAGTTAATAATGCGAAATTTATTCCAGGATCCCATATACAAAGAGCCAATGCAGTTGCGCAAATGGTTACGACAAGGAAATTAGCACCATGAACAAATGGAAATTGATTCAAAGTATGGTGATCACTGAATCCCCAAGAAGAACTTTCATTGACATCTTCAAGAAGTACTTAACTGAATACTGTGCACTAGTCAGAATGGCACCCTCTTTCTCCATAACAAAATTATCAAAATAGTGATCGTAAAAAATTATAGGGTCCATGAAAAATTCAGCAAGATACATGTCTTCAAAGGTCTCCAATTCAACTATCCATATAGGAGGGCTGCTATCAACAAAGGAGGTATCGATATACTTTGTTGGCATATCTCGTTCCAGTTGTTCATTCGGCAATATATAAATTTTTGTATCTCCCAAAGCTTGGCATCCAAAGAATAGCACTCTATTTTTCAAGCTCTTATGTGTCGTGACATTCCGAAAACCATCAGGCACCAAGGACACAGATGGTTGATCTAATAAGATAGGAGAAAACGCTGCAATCTTGCCACATTCACCATCTAATCTATTGTGGTGATAAGTGGAATAAATCCCTCAATTTGTTTTAAATCTTCAGATGCAACAGATAAAAGCACACCCGAATCAACCTTAAATTCTTTTCCTTTATCGAACCACTCGTCCACACCACTACAAAATAGGATAGTCCCTATTGTTGATTCAGACACATAGTAACGAGATGCGCAAGCCCTCATATGACAGCAATCATAAGTGTCAAGCATGTGGTGGTCGTTCAAATTGAAACTAACATGCACAACGATTGTTTGACCACAAACAAACTTATCATCTGAGACCAAGCTAGCAAAAGGATCAACAATCAGAGGTTCAAATTGAATGAGTTGTTCGTTGGTATTTTGCTGAGGCATTTTAGCAAACACCTGGTCCTCCCCGACTTGTTCAGATTCCAATTCGGATTTCATCCTAGAGGTAAGGGCTGTTGCATTCGAAAGCTTCTCAAGTTCAACACATAAACTCACAGAGAAAGTAAATGGCTCAATCCTACTAGGTACAAGATGATCATGTCCGACAAGAGGGACAAGAATTGCCGTATCACTTTGTTCATCACTCTGGGGAAATTCGTCAAACACCTTGTCTTCGACTGGTGTGCACTTGTCTCCACCATGTAAACTAGAGTTAGGATTATGTATAGCAGGGACTTGAAGGTCTGGGAATGAACCGAAGGAAGAGGAATGAACTTTGGAGTTCGGTGTGGTAACCGAAGACCCAGCAGCCAGTGTATTAGGGAAAACTCCAATAGACATTGCAGCAATTGCTTGTTCTGTCTTGTTGGCTGGCCCGAAAGCAGATTCAAGCTCATAGAAATTTGAATTATGTTGCAGATTAGTAAAGGTCCATTTCTGAAAATGCCGAAGAAACTTCTCCTTGAAATAGTTCCAATCATAGAATTGTTTAGTGTGAAATAGCAACTCAAACCAAGAGAGGGCATCACCGTCAAGGTAGAAGGATGGAAGAGGCAGCCAGTCCTTCTTGGAGAAGCCAAGGTATGTGAAATACAGCTCGGCTCGAAAAAGCCAGCTCTGCGGGTTGCCGTCGCCACTGAATCAAGGTAGAAACATAGTTATCGTTGGGTCCGAGGAATGAAAGCACCAATGTCATAAACCCGAAATTCCTCACTATATAATAAGAACGAGAATCACCAATTACAACATTGAGATTCCAATTGCAACACTCAAACTACTATATGGAAATTAAGTAACTACGAATAGAGATAAGAATGGGGATTAGAAGCAAAACTCAGAGAAAGGGGATGAGGTACAGATTTAGAAGAGGAGATGAGACGCAAAATCTTGAGCCGAAGCTTCAAACATAATTCGTATATCTCTTTTGCAGCACCGAATTCTCCTTTTAATATCTCTGACTGTTCTCCCTTTTCCTGAGTCCCATACAAAGTTTTTGAATATTTCAAATAAGCCCTTTACCTTAGTCTCTTGGCCAATTTCGTTCATAACATGTTATCGGGGCAAGTAACATGATACAAAAACTTTTGGATCAAATCAATTTTAAAAACAATTATGAATAATACTTTTTTCGGTTTATAATAAGTGATCAATTTATTTTTTAATTTTGATAAAAAATAAATATCATTTATATAATCAAGAAAGAATTCAATTTGTTTTTATAAAATAACCCTAATATAAATATTCCTAAAAAGTTTTCTTATTTCTCACACTAAATATTTAATTAAAGGTAATTTAGTTACACTAAATATTTTTATTTTAAATTTAGTATACTTATCGTGAATAGGAGGAAGTAACTAAAATGTTAGTAATTTTTGCAACTCTCATAAATGCACAGCGGAGAGTTCGTCATAATGTGAGAAAGTTGTGGCCCTGCTCTTGCTTCTATCTCGTTCTCTTTTCCAAAGTTCAGTGGACTTATGTCCTGTGCAATTAATGTGATATTTGTTGTGACAGAAATTGGTTAGCTACAATCCAAAATATTCACGAGACACAAGGAGCAATCATTCAGAGACCACTATTATCGTTGGCAGTGCAAATTCATTTCACCTGTCAACAATAAGAAAGTGAAATTATTTTTGCAAACTAAAGGGATGAAACCGTTTTAAAATACAAAAGTAAAACATACTCCTCCTTCAACAGAAAGATGAGACTTTATCCTTTTTTCAGTCCGTTTTTAAAAAAAAAAATTAAAACAGTTTTAACTTAAATTCTAATTTTACTTTTAACGAAAGTTTTTTATAGTCCTATAAATATAATATTTAAGATCATAATTGCAAAATTTATAACCACATAATTGTTACAACATATTTAAAATTAAAAATTTCAGAACTTTAATTTTTTTAAATTTGTGTCTAGTTAAACTATGTAGTACTTAAATTGAAATTGAAGGGGTATTAAATTTTGAGCTAAAAGCAGCCCCTTTTTTTCACATTCGCGAACCTCAATCCTTTCCTTAGACCAAAATGATTCACCAGGAATGAGATAAAGGATTGGCACCCATCACAATTCACAAATTGAGAATAAGCCACATTTATTGGATTCAAGAACGAAGCAGCAATCATGAACTACAAGCTACCCTAGAGAGGGGATAAACAAAAAGGTAAAAAGGAGTAAAAGGAACTTCAATTTATTGGAAACGTTCACCATGAAGAAAATACATGCTAGTTGCTATGATTCTGGTCTGACTCAATCCCTTTACCATTTTGTGGAGGTGAAAAAGATGTGTTCATCAAATCTAAACCCAAGTTTTTGTTTTGTGATTTCATCCATAACCTTAATCATCTCCTCTGAAAGATGGTTCTTGGAATCACCTACTTTTCCTTGTCTGAAAAATATGTTGTTTGCAATAGTAGGGATAAAAAATCCAGTATGTGTACCATCTTTATTCACCTCCAAACTACTTAGCTTCTCAAAGCTGCAAAGTTCTGTTATTTTCTCTATAATGCCTTCACTTTCTTCCTCCAAAGAAAAAGGTTGACCCAAGAAATCTGCTAATTTCTTTGCATGAAAGATTGGATCTTTCTTCAAATCCTCGTACCTTAAGAAAAATACTTTCTTTGGAAATTCTAAGCTGGCTTTATAATATCCCATTACATGATCCCAAAATGGACCAAAGGGGGAACGCCCTTCAGTAAATTGATCAAAAGCTTCTTGCAGAGAAATGGGAGGCAGATCTTTGGGTCTTAATTTCTGCACAAAATGCCAGCAAGAAGCTAACACATCTTTTGGGTCACGAAACACGTACACTAGCTTGCACTTGGGGTTGGAGTCTTCACCACCTAGTATAGACTCTGGTAAAGAATTGAAAGCAAGATGAGAATGCATAAGAGAAGTGTTTGGTGTTGGATTTGTTGGATGCTTAAATGCATAGGCCTCTAACTGGGGTACTAACTCATGTGGATTTGAAGAGAGCAAAGGGTGTGTTTTATAATCATATTTTGTTCGGTTTGTAATGGCAAAAAGAAGGGCCTTGAGCCATGTCGTCCCAGATTTTGGGTAACTGGCTAATAAGACATCATTTGGTTTTGGCTTAAAGTGTTGCTGAAGAGCTATAAGACCTTGGAGTATTCCTGTGGGATACCAAAAGTCTTTGTATTGGTGAACATGCTCAGTCAACCAACCTCTTTCTTTTGGAAGCTCAGAGAGAATTATATCAGGATAATCTTGGTGATTTTTGTGGCTTGTTTCATTGGTGTCACCATTTGTGAGTAAAGGAGAGTTTTGGGTAGAGAGTAAGCTTGCCATTGAGTTAATGGAGTAAAGGGTGTGGAAACTCTTGCTACATTTATCGGCCAAGTAGAAGGGCACAAGAGCTTTAAACACAAACTTATGATACGGGCGCTTTCCGACCACCTAGGCCCAAAACGGACAATCCGGAGCCGTGCTGGCCCAAAGGTTTCTTTACCTCTGGTTAATGGTTATAAACCATGGTAACATATTCGTGAAACACGAGGCACTTTGATGAAGATATTTGGAGTAAGATGGTGCACTTTTTAAATTATTATTTTGGTGCAGGAAGTGTCTCTTTCATCTTCTTTGTCCGTTCTCTATCACAGTTGATATGTGATGTACTAGTCTATATACGCTAGCAATTATTTTCATAATTTGATTCTGGTAATCTGATTGATTGCCTATTTTTAATAATTTAATCAATGAATATCATATAAGATGGTGTCATTAATCATTTGATTTCGTATTCAGCACACACACACACGAGTAATTTGTTTTAGAGTGCATTTTGAATTGTGACATGATCAGACCTGGTACGGTCTTCAATTTAAGAATTTCCTACTAGAAATGCAAGGCTTCTATTTCATTTTTAGAGTTCCAATACATCTGAAAACCAAGAATTCTAATCTTACAGGACCATCAATTGGATTTCCTGCCAAGTTTTGCCAGTCAGTGGTTTGGCCTCTATTCTAAGTTCGAAGTAATGAACTAAAGAAATTTGTTGAGACTGGTTACCAATGGAGAAACAATGAACGTCAAGAAAAACATAGTAGTCGCGCTGATGCTATAATATCATAAATATTCAAAAATAAAGCACTTACATATGTTGCAGAACTTATATGTTACAGCAACTAAAATAATTGAATTCGCGTACAGATCAACAAAAGAACAAAGATAAATATTTACCTAGATGTGATCAAAGGAACAAGATTATTACAAAATTGTTTGAAAAACATTTTCTATCATTTGTAGAGACGGAGAATTGCTCTACTGTATCATATCATATTACTTTTTTACTCTACTTAACTGAAAGAAGACTAGGTAAGAATCCCTACTAGGGCAAAATTGTCTATTTCTAATTCTACAATGATGTAAAATACAATCCTAAAACTTTAAGAATGGGGACTCAGTATGTATGTTATCGTACTCGAAAAGTATAGCATTTCAATGTGTAGCGCAATCCTGAAGGTATGGGTGAGTCTGGTTTACATACCGTTCCCACAAAGGCCTATACCTGCTAATGCCCAACTTAAGCCATGGTTTCATGTTTCCACTGAAGTGAATCACCGCTGCACTCTCTATCAGGCGATTGTCAACATTCGCGTCATAACCTAATCCCAACACGTGCCACCTCCGATCAAGTGGCTCCGTCATTCCATAAAAAGCTAATAGTCCAGGTGGAAGGGTTCCCAGCTTCCAAATCGTCCTATCATCATTTTGTTCTATCCAGTAATGATATCGAGCAGTAACATTTGCTTTCCTCCACGCAATCAGATCAAAAACATTCATACCAAATGCCCATCCACAGGCCTGGGGATCAAACTTAGAGCTTATGAGTGGATTTGAGAAATTGAGATACTTGTAATAACGATGGAAAGCTTCAAGACAAGTTTCCACTGCTCCATTCACATTTCCATGCAAATCCAGTGAAAAGAGAGGTGTCAGATCTTTCTGAACTACAACGTCGTCATCAAGAAAGACAATCTTCTCCAACTGGGGGTAGATCTCTGGAATGTAAAACCGAAGGTGATTCAACAAATATATATACTTCGGATTCCGGAACTTTGGCTCGATACTTGTATCCATAGATCCGTCAAAATAATACTTTCTGGTGTCTGCCGCCAATAGCTGTTTCACAGCAGGAGAATAAGACGAATTCAACCAAGCGAAGTTGTCAATATTCTGTACTTCTACGGTAGAACCTTTGAAGTCATTGTTCAGAAACCAAGCCTGCATCAGTCCATAGTGTATTGAATCTGTTACGATATGGAAAATAAGCTGCTTAGGGTGATCTGCATTAGCCACGGTTGAGTTGATAACTACTGAAACAGCAACCAGATTATCTGAAAATATGCAGAAGTGATACAAGTTATTGTCCACTAAACGGGGTGAGTTTCTCCTCTCATCTGCAAAATCTTGCAGCGACTTTCTTGTTAGCCAGTCAGCCATGAGCTTGATTTCCAGGCAGTGCAGGTTTTTGGGCAGGGACTCAGCTGTTAGCTGTCCAAACATCATACTCTGAACAGATGCTGCATTAGCACGCTCTTCAAGAGCTTGAATATGTGATTTCATTGTCATCATAGTTGTAGCAATATCATAATGGGCATCCTGCGCCTTAAGGATGAGAGAAGATAGACTTCGAATTATCGGCTCAGCTTCATCTAGAGAAATGGGTTCTTCTTTCATTGCCGCCTTTGATAGTAAAAATTGACAACTTCTTATCTTTGAACTTAGCTCCCACGCAAGATGAAGGTTATTGTGCTCTTTTGCTATAATGATGTAAGCTTTGGCTAGTGTCATTTGCTCTGCTAATTGTCTGGCGTATGAATTAACACTTGACATTTCTTGTGTGAGATTCAGACGCTCATGCACAACCTGTTCATTCCTGGACTCAATTTCCTGGAACAACGAAAAAACTTAAGCCACTTCATTACCTAAGTATTTTGGAGGTAAAATAAAATAAGATAGAAATCAGCCAATTTATCCGCTGAAAGACAACTATATCTGTGAAATCCAATACTTTGGCAAATAAGACCCACCAAAAAAGTATAGGGAAATGGGATCACTATTCTCATTTCTCACTAAGACAGATCACTAAAAATAGAACTGCTAATCAACAATAACACTTTGTACCTACCAATCCATAATTTCAATCCTTCTTAATTTACAGTGTGCACTTCAAAAGGGCCTTAAATAGTTTGAGTTACTTTTACATATTGTTAAGTCATTGCGCTAAACGAGTAATGAATCAGACGGGCAATCACTTTCAAAAAATCTCATTAAAAGAAAACTACAAGAAACACAATAGCACATTCTACGTTTGTGCATACTTTTATTTAAACAAAAGATTTAATTGTTTCTGCTAAAAGAAACTCTGACAAGTAAATGATCAAATTTTGTATTAAGTGGCTATGTTGGGAGCAGGAATCAGTAGCTAGCGATGGACAAATAAGAAATTGATGGTAGGTTGCTGCCAGTCTATTCTTGTATTCTCTTATTCCTAGTTCTATATTACTTGTTGTGTCATTCGCTTCCATTACCTTATTGCATTGATGCTGCTATTGTTTGTTGCTTTATTTTTATCGTTCCTTGAGCCGAGGGTCTATCAGAATTAGCCTCTCTACCTTTATAGGGTAGGGGTAAGGTCTGCGTACACACTACCCTCCTCAGACTCCAGTTATGGTATTAAACTTAGTTTGTTGTTGTTGCTGCCAGTCTATTGGAAGGGAGAATGGTAGAAAATAGGAAGCAAAACTAGGTGAAGGTAGATCTAAGGATGAGATTGTGGAAAGGCAGCGATAGTGGTAGTTTAAGTGCAGAGGATCTGATGCCACCATTTTTCTCAAAATAATTAGCAGAATCAAGAAGATCAAAAGTCACCATAGACACAAGCACATCTCCAGTAAAAAAGATCAGAGCAGACAAAAAAAAAAGTAAATTATTTATCAACAAGATCGAGAAAACCAAGTTTCCAGTCCCCCATAGGCACTTCTAATAACAATTATATAGAGATCAAGTGACACAGTTCTAGTGCTTAAAGAAGGTTTTCAGTCTGGTTTTAATTGTGGTACTTCATCATTGATGTCAACTTCAGCAGCAGATTCTGAAGTCCAAGAACCTTATCTCTCTGAGATAACAAGTAAAGTCCTGAGGTTCATGACCACAGCATATTGGCATGTGTTGTAAAATCATGTATTCTCTCCTCGTCTCACGCTACTGTGCATAACTTTTATTCACCTTTTTCATTTGTTAACAAGTGAGAAAGACAAAGGTATAAAGAAGCCACAACAAGCCACTAGCGTTTGCTAGAATCTCGTCGTCATATATATTAAGCTCCCCTCCCCAAGACAACCATATAAAGAAGTGGCCGTGGCTACATAAATTGAGTACATATGTGTACAACTACGCGTTAACCCCAAGCAAGTAGGGATCAGCTATATAAATCCTCACTGACCACATCGCTCTGTTTAAGCATATCTTGTACAGATGTGTATAATAGATATTTTTACCCTGTCAGTGCAGACCAATTGAAAAACTTTCAAAGGGCAGTGAAGAACCAAGATCTAGTTGAGTAGTTCTCAATAAAATATCGTCACTTGCTATTGAAAGTAAAGGCTTGAGCTACCCTGAAGTCACTTGCTTATGAAACAACTTTCGGAAAGGAATGCATAAATCGCAGTCACCCAAATGTTCCAGATTCTGGCTTAGGGCACATAAGATAGAGAACCAATGCGGAATGGCCCCACAAAGTTCATTAATTGATTAGAATTGAAGTTACATAAAATAAGAGAACAAGTCATCACACATGTTAATGCATTGAAAATGAAGTGCAGATTCACCATCCTAGAAAGCTACCAGAAAACAAACATGTCTAGTATAAAAGAGAGCACATTCCCAGATCATAAAACTCCCTAGAAAAAAGAAGGAACATTTCTACTATATCAAAAAGCAAGTTCATTGAGCTTGAACTATTATATATGATTGCCAAAGCAAGAAAAATTACGAGAACCAATGTATGATCTGGGTCTAGAATGTTCCAGGCTTACCAAAATAGGTTGTTCGACGTGATCCTGGTGGTCATGGTGATGATGAACTACAAACAAAACGAAACCTGCAATTGTGAATATTCCAAGAAGCGACCAGATCCAACAAGATAGCCTCCTTCGAACCGGGCGCCGATAATCGGCCGCCCGCCGCCGCATCTTTTACCCTTCTCTTCCACAGGAAATGAAATCAACCTATCCCCTGAGATTGAATCCACAAGTGGGAACAGATAAAAAGCCCAAATCTTTTGACACCCAAATCAAGAATTTAATTAAACCCGTCCTTATATTCAATCAAGGGTATTGCAGCAAACTCATTGGTCAGATTCGATCAATAAAGGCAACGGAATAAAGAATGAGCTTAAGCAACGTGGGATGCCAAAATGGTCTTCGCCAAAAGCATAAAAAAAATGACCCTTTTATCAAAGCCTTAATAAGATTTTAAAAGCGAGTTGTGATACAAAAAATGGGTATTGGAGAAAAGCTAAGTGAAGGCGAGTTGAAGAGTAACAGAAGATTGGGTTGAATGTGAAGAGGACAACTTTTTAAGGGGGGAAAGAAGGAGATGGGGGAGGGTCTGTTTTCGGTTCACGTAGCAAAGGAGGCAATTGAACAAATCTAATAAAGGAGGGGCACTGAGCAGGGCCAGCACATGAAACATCAGCATGTGCCACTGTGTTTACAAGCAAAGCCCTGTGCTGTGTAGTGAAAACCTTTACAATGTCTCGCCGGTCATCCTTGTGCTGAGAGTTGACACTCAACTGATGGAAGAATATTATTAAAATAGTGTAGTATTTGAAAAGAAAAGAATTATCACATCAAAGTTAAAATGAGATAGATTAATGAATTAAGATTCTAAAATAAATTGAAAATAGTAGTATAAAAATTAAATGACATCCCAACTTTCAAATGAAAATAATGTTTAAATAAATTGAAAGGGAATTTGTGATGCCCCTGACATAGGGCAGGCCGATGGAGGCAGGTTAAGCAGGATCAATAAGAGTAGTTTTTTAGGCTAATAAGCTTCTGAATAAAGGATGAACATATCACCTTAAACGAATCACACATAGGAATATGAGAGGAAAATGAAAAAATTTGTAAGGCATAACACAATTCACATGGTACGCACGTTTTTGGGCTCGATGTGGCGTAGCCCAGAAAGACAAATCCGTGTGTGCCTAGGCCCAAAGCGTATAATACGTTCCATGGGTTTGAGCCATGACAAATATGGTATCGGAGTTGAATCTCCCTCATTACGACGGTAGGACAAACCTCACTGCCAGACAATGACGAGCTAGCTGGACTCTTACGTAATTGAGTATAGAAAAAGGAATCGTATTATGTGCGGATTGAAGTGCGTGATAGAGATAGATGCTTTCGTAAGTTTACTTTTTTTAGGAAAGCTAAATTCTTTTAGTCTTCCAGGGGAATCGAATCTTAACTAACTAACGTATTGTAATATCAACTCCTACCCTAAGATAAGAAGGTTCATGTCCTCAGGTCAGGGAATAGAGCTAACTGCATCGGATAGAATAGCAATTCCTAGTCCGAATCCTGGATCTGGATCACGCTTGAAAGCAACAATTCTTCTTCCAATTTCGTATTTCAAATTGTGTATATATGGGGATATCACAACTATTATACATACGCGAGGAAGGTAATCACAAAAGAAAGAAAATGGGTTATTCTTTCTTTTATCACTTAGGAACCGTGTGAGATGAAAGTCTCATGCACGGTTTTGAATAAGAGAAAAAAGTGAAGAATCCTCTTTTCGACTCTCACTCCCCCACTCCAGTCGTTGCTTTTCTTTCTGTTACTTCGAAAGTAGCTACTTCAGTTTCAGCCACTCGAATTTTCGATAATCCTTTTTATTTCTCATCAAACGAATGGTACCTTCTTCTGAAAATCCTAAATATTTTTAGCATGATATTAGGAAAGAGAGTATTATATATAATACTTGATGATGCAAAACTTGGGTTGTCCGTCACTGTATGGTGATTATAACAAAATAAACAAATAGGACACTATAAGAAATCAGAGTATGATAAACATGTGTATCTATAGCTAACCTCCAGATATGGTGAATTTGTATTTGCTAGGTTAGTGAAAACCAAAGTCTTGTAGCATCCCACAATGATCTTGTAGTACAATCTCCAATATGGTCGCTAGCACAGGTTTCATACTAGCTCTACCTTTATTATTAGCGTCTCGGCGATTCCACATATTAGTGTGCATGACTCCATTGTGAATTATGGATCTCTCTACTCTCTAGATTGTTGTCTTTCAGTGTTAGCTCCATCTAAGGCTGGCAAGTTAGCCGGTCCAGGACAGGACCACGGTCCATATGGGTTGTGGGCTTAAACGATCCTAACCTTTTAAGACCGGGACCGGGGGAGGTGGGCCTGGCAAGTGGGCCGGTCCTTTGCGTGAGGCCCGTGAGACCGTACCGTTTGAGACCGGGACCGGAGGGACCGGTCCTAGAGGGCCCAAACAGTCCCAGCGGCTCTAAATTTTTTTTAAAAAAAAATCTGCCCGTTTGGGCATTTAAAATGTAGCCGTTGGCTATTTACAAAATAGCCATTTAACCTCCCAACTTTGTTTTAGCCCCAAAATTTTTTATAATTATACTTTCCCCCTATTTTCAACTATAAATACCCCCTCATTCTTTTATTTTTTTCAAAAATCATCAATCTCTCTCTAATTTTCTTCTATTATTGCTTACTTTATTATTGCAATTTGTGAAAAATTGTGAAGTTGGTGAATTGAAGTCTTCAACAATAATTAATTTTCAACAAGTTGTATGTTAATTCGGTAAACTTGTTCCAACTCTTAAGTCTTAATATTATAGTTTTGTTTGTTTTATTTACTTTGTATTGCTTGATTAATTAAGATGGCTTATTCCTTAAAAAAAAGTTTAGTAAAAATAAAGAAAAATTCAAGAGTGGTGAATCTAGTGGCCAATATGTTCCTCCTCTACTTCCCCCGGCTCCCCGACCCAAATCTGTTACCCGTCCTACACCTGCTATTCTTGATAGCGATAATAGTTTATTACAATTTATCGAGAGTCAATTTTGCCATAATATTGCACCCGGTGAACAATTAAACCATGAATATATAAATGCTCTTTATGGTAATCCAACTATTGATGAAAATGATGATGAAGAAATAGATTTTGATGAAACGCAACCGGATGACGATACCCCCACTAGTCCTGTTCCTGAAGTTAACCCAACTAATAATCCTCCAAATGATGCCCTGTCTTACCCTCATGTTACTATCCCTACTTTTTCAAGACAAGCTTCTAAACGGAGCGAAACATCTGTTGTTTGGTCATTTTTTATTCAACTAAGAAAAAAAAATAGGGCTAAGTGTAAAACTTGTGGCAAAGAGTTAGTTTTTAAATATGTTGGAGGTCAGGAGAGGGGGAGGGGGAGGGGGCGGGAACTTTGGCTAGACACATATTGATACACCCTCAAGATAAAGTCAGATATCTTCATATGAAAGTGTTGGCCGAGGGGACAAGTGTACCTAGTCAGGTTGACCCTATTACTAGGTCAAATCAATTTCAGCCGGGAATTAACACTGTTACCGGTGGTATTTTATATTATGATCCAAAAAAGATCGGGAAGAATTGGCAAAAATAGTTACTGTTATGTGCTTACTCTATAGTTTTTCTTCTAACCCTCACTTTGTGCATTATATGAGAATTTTTTTTAATCCTACTTATAAAGGTTTTCCTCTCACAACCGTAAAGAGCGATATTTATAAATATAAACATGAATATGAACAATATTTGCGCTATTTATTTACTCATATAAAATGTCGTGTTGCTATTATAACTGATATTGGTAGAAGTGATAATGACTGTGATTACCTTACTGATACCAGTCAATGGATTGATGCGGATTGGATAATGCAAAAGTGCATTATTGCTTATAAAATAATTAACTCACATCACACAGGGCAGTTTATTTCTAGCACGGTTACGGATATTTGTAGATATTTTTATATTAGTGATAAAATAATGTCAGTTTCAATGGATAATGCTACTAGTAACACAAATGTTGTAGCCTTGTTTACCACTTCACTAAGTCCTGCAACTAGTAACATTTTTCATGTTAGATGTATTTGTCATATTTACCATTTAATTGTGGGTGATGGTATGAGAATTTTAAATGTTGAAATCGAAAAGGTTAAAATAGCTCTTAACTGACTTTTTTATTCAAACCGTAGAAGTAGACTTAGAGAATATTTTAAAAGATACGATGAATTTGGCCTAAGAGAAAGAAAGGTTCCTAAACCTTGTCCAACTAGATGGAATATGTATGAAAATTTAGTTGTTGCATATGAATATAGAAACCTCATAAACTCAACGTTTAATGCTCATGTAAGTGATGATGATGAGCACCTTACAAATGCAGATTGGGCTAATGTTAAAATGCTTGTAGATTTTTTAGAAAAATTTCATATTGCTACAAATGAATTTTCTTGGCAATGTTATCCTACTATTTCTAACTGTTTAATTTATATTGCAGAACTTGCAAATTTGTTTGATCATTTTTCAGAAGGTGGAGTAATTTATCAACTTGCTATTGATTCTACGAGAAAAAAGTTTAAAATATATTTTTTCCCTATTCCCTCTATTTATGGTGAGGCTGCCTTGTTAAGTCCTACTATGAAATTAGGAGGTCCTCAATTTTGGTATGAAACTGTTTGTAATGGTTTAACACTTGAAGATGAGGAGTTGTCTAAACTTCCCCACTCAATAGCCTCAATTAAAATAAATGCTCAAACTATTTATAATACTTATCAAGTTGCATTAGATCATGCTAGGCCAAATGTTCCAACTCTTCCTTCTTCTAGTTCTCAATCATCTAAAAGAACTGCGAGAGTAAGAGCATTTAGTGCTTGGGCGGGGTTCAGGGGTTCTCAAGGTTCTAGTACTAGTGATTTTTCACAACAAAATGAGCTTGAAGTTTATTTGTCACAGGGAATTGAGGAAGTGAATCCCGACAGCTCCTTTAATATTTTGGAATGGTGGAAGGACAAAGAAAAATACTTTCCTATTCTTTCAAGGATGGCCTGTGATATTTTAACTATTCAAGCTTCAACAGTGGCATCGGAGAGCGCTTTCAGTCAAGCAAGACTTCAACTCGGTGATTATAGAGCGTCTATTAGGGAGAGCTTGAAAAAATCAGTACTTTTCAGAGATTGGATCCGTTCCGAAAGAAGAAATTTTGGACTTGCTGAATCACAAGCAGAGGTAGATGAAGCTTACGAAGAAATGCTAATTGAACTTGCGAAGGATGCTGCTTCGCCTGGAAGCAGTGATGACCAAGCTTCTTTTCCGCCACCACCAATGGAAATTCCTCCGAACCTTGACGGATTTATGAAATTTGTAAGAGATACCATGTAAATTAATATGTAACTTATATTTTTGCACATCTTGATTAGTTTCTTTTTCTTCTCAATGGTGGTATTGGCACCTTGTTGTGCTCATTCCATAGGGGGAGGAAGACTAAGAAAAATATTATCATGTTTTGTTAATGCTATAATAAAATTATAACGCATTGCTTTGAATGTCTCTTTACAATATTTTTGTCTTTAAATGTGAATTAAAATTTTTAGGTCACCATTCTATAATATAATTTACAAGGAATTGCCTTAGATATTTTTATTACCATCTTTTTTTCTCTAACTTATATAAAATTTCAAAAAAATAGAAATTATTCGTTGGACCCACTTAGGCTCACTTGGGCCCACATAGATCCGGGACCGGCTCACTTAGCCCGGGACCATTAGTTCGTGGTCCCGACCGGTTCCTACAAAAAGCCCGCATAGCCCGGGCCCTCTTAGAACCATCTCACGAAGCCCGGGCTCACTTAAGACTGGACCACTTAGGACCGGCCCACGAAGCCCGTTAAGGATCGGGCCGGCCCACATGCCAGCGTTAGCTCCATCACTGCTACAAATTTGAACTAGCTTGGACTTGTTAAGTTTCTAGTAGTGACCGACCCTTCCAAAAAACATGGGGCAGACTAAGACAAACCTTTGTTCTATTGTTTTGTTTGAACAACACTGGAAGGATCTGTGACATATTCTTTTAGGTATGTAATTGTCTCCTCTTGTTGTTTAAATATGAAATGTCATCTTCGCTGGAGCTCAAATTAAAGTATTTTAGATTCTTGATAATATTTTATGTCAATCATCATTGTTTTCCTGTAAAAAAAAAAATCAGACATACAAATGTCTTTCTAACATGTTTTCACAACATACATTTTAGAAAAGTTAATAAAGAAAAGACGTCCAGATGTATAAAGTATCCCGTATTCATGCAGGTGGGGAAAGAGCCGCACCTCAATGAGTATGAAAAAGTTACACACAGCATATGGAAAATTTACGAAACTAAAATTAGCTTAAGTTTATGAAGGATTTAGATATGAAAGAACGAAGCATCAAAATGGTAAATTTTTATGCTTTCATCGTAAGGCAAATAAGCAGGCAATGACTTTTCCTATATGCTATTTCTTGATCAGAAGAATAGAGAACATCTATGTCCAACTAAAATTAGTTCCTCTCATATTTTGTTTTGTACAATTCATTTTCCTGATGTAGAAAGCAGCTGCTTGCTTCGTGCCCAGCACAACAGAATGAAAACTGAAAAGATTCACTCAGTCCCACGTACAGAGATTTTGTTTAGTACTACCATAAATCCAAACATTGAATCAAATAACAGTAAAACAATTGGATTAAGCTAAGAGCCAAAAATCCTTGTGACGCTTAGTTGTAATAAGATATCCTCCATACTTCCTGCTCTTCCTTCTCACAGCAATTGTCATGCACTTTGCATTCTGAATACAGTGTTCTACTACTCTGCCTCTTGACTTTTTCCCTGACCAAATCTTGCGCAGCCGCCACATTATCGATCTTTTTCTTTGTCCCAACACTAGTAATGAGACTTTTCTTTGCTTGGCTGCTTCAACAATTACAGGACCTTTTTCCTTCCCTTCTTGCACTGCTATCTCCACTTGGACCTGTTAACATACAATTCAACACAATTAAAAGACGAGGCAGATTTAAGGTTGGTTTTGCGGGTTCAATTGAACCCATCACCTCTGAACCAGGTATACATATGCGAAAATTAAAAAGTAAAATTATAGTAAGACAACATTTATTCTAAACTGATTGGCTTAAATTCTGAATTTGCATCTAACTTACATCAAGATTGAAATCAAATGCATTTTGTCCATGACGTTTCTCTCTCACACACATACACAGCTGATTGAATGACTGAATAATGAGATAAATTTCTTAGCAGCAAGTAAACATATGCTAGCATGAAACCAAAAAAAATTGGTAGGATTTTACTGTCATGTTGAAGTGTTGCCTAGAGAAGAAAATTGTTTTTCCTAATAAGACATGGCCAGTTGGCTTAGGCCAACTAGAAATACTTTACAGCACTAATTAGTTAGGTTTGTTTAGTAACTTTCCATGTGATTTGGTACGGACATATTTTGGACTGACTCTGCCCTCACCACTTGGACATTTTCTACTGCTTTGTTAGGTGAAAACAATAGTTTTATATTTTCTGTGTCCAATCAATCAAAATCACAGATGCAAAGCAATTTCAGAACTCAACTCACCCCTGGCCTCTTTGTTTGGCACAGACTTTTCAGGGAGTTAACAAGTTCATAGGCCCTCTGATTAGTGTTTTCACCTACACAAATAAATAACAAAAAGGATATAAGTATAATGAAAGAAATGTGGTGATTTTTGGGTTTAAAGAAAAAAGAGTACAAAAAGTTTACATACATAGTTGAGAGGGCTTGGTTACATAAAGAAGAATAATAGTATCCTGGGTTTGAACAGTATGAGTAAGTGCCCATTGAAGAGCACCTTTGGCTTCAATACTATGATCAACCACAACCATGACTCTATTACTAGTGTCAGAATCTGGCCTAGACTCGTCGCTATTGTAGTTCATCTCAATGCTATTTTTGCTGGAAAACTCAGACTTGTTGTCATCGGATTTCACCAAACTAAGCGTCTTCGTGTATGGTTGACAAGGCGAACCGCGGGGTCGAACATGGACTACAGTTCGATTCATGCAAAATCCTGGTAACTTCACACGGACACGCATCATCTTTGATACTTCGATTTGTTCCAAAAATAGCTTTGGGGACTGGGGAAAGAAACAGAGGAAAATTGGTGATGTTTGTGGGAAGTTTAGTGCCAAGTTCTGTATGTGATTTGGGATATGTTGGAATTAAGGTGCGAGGGAAGATGGGTGTGAATTTATATATGTTATGAGTCTTGTGACAAAAGTTAGTGAGTTAAAAGGTCATGCCAATCATTTTAATTGAATCTGTTTTTATCTTGGATTTTCCAAATGGTGGGGTGGGCTTCGTGGTCCCTTGACGTGCTTAGCATGAAGTTGGAGTAGACCCGTACTGACTTGTTATTGTATTAAATGGTGTCACATTTAGTCAAATCTGAGGGAAGAAATATGCATTCCTCATTTTGTCCCCAAAATTAATTGTCGGGCAAACGTTTTAAAAAAAAAATAAGAATCATTTATTCCTAAATTTTTCCTTACTGTTTTAATTAGCGAAATATTAATTAAGTACGATAGTTGAAAGAAAGATAAATGGTAGCTTAAACAAATACTTTTATTATTAAGGCTATTATTTGTCTTTTAAAGAGGTATCCAAGAACACTAATTAAAAAAACAAATAATATGGACTGAAGGAAGTAATAGGTTCCTTCATAGGCTGGGTTTATTATCATTTTGTTCGACAATTTCACATGAGAAAATTGATTTTTTTTCCTTTTCATGAAATAAAAACGGGGTTACAGAGATTTGGTATCCTATACTCGGAGAAAATGAAAACAAGAACTTCGATGTAAAGATGTCACAACTTAAAAGGCAAAATATTGAAATGCTGAGATTTTTTAACAGTTGTAATGTTCTTGTGACACAGTAAATAACAATTCATTTAATAAAATTTAAAACTTGTTCGCTTGACATATTATTAGTCTAATGGTTTTCGAATTTTTAACGAATCTTTTGTTACGTTAGGTGCTGGAAGGAATAAGATTATCTTATTTTGTGGTTATCTGGCAAGGGCGTGAGGGGCTGTTTAGCCTTAAGAGCCAAACGTGGGCAAGATTTAGTGGTCGGAATCACAAGATTACAATTCCTAGTCTTTTTCTATTTTATATCCATGAATGCTGATTTAGGAATATAACATAAATAAAGGTGTGGATGGGTAATTATATCGAACTGTTTTAAGCTCAAATGTAATGCCACATACTCCTACATATTTGGTACAGCCCCACATACGTAGGATGCTGAGTCAATCTATTGAATTTATTACCCACAAAAAAAAAAAAAAACAAGAGGAAACAGGCAAAAGTCAACTTTATTTGCAAGCTGTAGTTTTATTAAATACTGTTCATTCTCTTTTTCCAAGAAATTGCAGTCTAGTTCCAAGAATGTCAAGCTTTAACAGCATCAGTGTCTGCCCGACCACATAAAGCCTAAAATTGTTTATGTTCTTTTGTTTGGATTATGAAATTTAGAGCTAGCAGTTCAGAGAAACTCCATATTCCACTGTTTCAATCATGACTTGCATGCATTTCTCATTGTCTTCTTTGTGTCCAATACCTAAATGCCCCAACCCCCACCCACCCGGAGAATGTCCCAGTGGATGGTAAACTCTTCTCCACTGCTGGAGTCTATTTTTCACATGGGTAACAATGGGAAGAATCAATTTTAAGGGTGTGTTTGCTACGAAGTAAAATATTTTTCGAAAAATATTTTTTCAATTTTTTCATGTTTGGTTAACTTAAATGTTTTTTGAAAATTTTCCTTATGGATTCATTTTTTTTCAATTGGAGGAAAATATCTTCCCTATCAAGAGAGGGAAAAATATTTTTCAAAACTCCTTTTCAATCTTCCCCACCCTATTCCCCATCCCCATCCCCACCAAACCGCCCCACCCCACCTACCCACTCCACCCCCTCACCACCACCACCTCTACCCTAAATAAAATATTATTAATAGTAGTTTCTTTTCATTTATAGATAGATTTTTTTTCATTTCAACAAATGAGTACTTTTTTTAATGATATAAAAAAGTAATTTTTTTCATTTTAACAAAATGGTAGTTTCTTTTCATGATGTAAAAAAAATATTTTTTTGTATTTCAACAAAATGAGTATTTTCTTTTCATGATGTAGAAAAAAGTATTTTCTTTTATTTCAATAAAATTAGTACTTTATTTTCATGTTGTAGAAATAGTACCTTTTTTTTTCTATAAAAAAAAAGTATTTTCATTTTAGTTATGGAACACAAATTTCAACGTTATTTTTGCGTAAAGAAGTAAAACACATTAGTTCGTTTGAGTTTATGTGAATTTTTATTAAAATAATTAAATTCTTAAAGAAGATAAAGTCCTAAAAACATCGGGTTTTTTTTTTGGGGGTGGGGAGCAAGGAAACATGACAGGTTGGGAGAGGAGGAAGGGTGAGGAGAGTAGCATAAAAAATATTTCTACTCCCTAACCAAATACTAGCAAATATTTTCCGGAAAAAGTTTTTCATTCACCAACCAAACAAGGGAAAATAAGTGGTAGAAACACTCATTTTTCATGAAAACATTTTCTATATTTTTCATAGAAAACATTTTCCTTCGTACCAAACACACCCTAAGTAACATGGGTTTTGGACGAAGAGACGTGGCCGCGGATCATTTTGGACAAAATACAGTACCTATATAGGACCCAATGTCTTTCTCGTTTGGTACGCGGGATAAGGGAATAAAGTGTGAGATTAAATTTATATCATATTTGATTGACGGTATAGATTTTGTACGAGGATAAATTTACACCGCCAACTAAATTTGGTATAAATTTAATCCCAATCTTAATACTTCAAACTTCGGACTATATCATCACACCTCCCAAGTAGGATAAATTAGTTCCGGAATAACTTAATCCGCATAACAAAAGACCCCTAATAGTCAATTCGAACAATTTTTAGTATTCCATGCGTCCCCATTTATGTGACACTATTTGCCGGGGCTCAAAATTTAAGAAACAAAGAATTTTTTCTTGAAATTTATGATCTAAAATAAGCTATCAAGATTTGTGTGGCTAAAAATCATATCACTAAAGGTAAAATAGGAATTTTAAATAAATTATTTCTTAATATAAAAAGTGATATTATTTTTGGACAAACTAAAAAGAAAAAAGTGGCACGTACATTGAGAGAGGAAGCAGTAGTAATATTCTGCAAACATAAAAAAATCCCAGTTGCCAGGGATGGCGCTAGTGTCGTACGTGTTTAGGGGTTTGGCAACCGTGTAGCTTTGACTAATACCTCACATTTGTATTAAATACTTACGTATAAATAATTTATTCAGAATAAATTAATAAACATCATTTTCTAAAATAAACCCATAAACTCAAATAATCGTTGCCCTTCATGACTAAAATGAAGCCCTTCTTGAATTAAGGTCTACCGGTCGAACATCTGATGGAGCCGTGTATTTGAAGAGTTAATCAAAGCCCTTTCAAAATCTATTAATGTTGATCAATCGACGTGTGCGCGCGCACACTATATATATATATATATATATATATATATATATATATATATATATATATATAAGAATCAGTACTCACTGTGTCATTGCTGTCGAAAATCCACTCCAAAATCTATGAATGTTTGAAGCTATATATTGTTAAAAACAATCAGTACTCACTGTGTCATTGCTGTCGAAAATCCACTCCAATTATTAAGAAGCTACTAAACTGACAAGAAAGACCACGCCATAGAACAAATAAATTTATAAATAGGAGTCATAAGAAGTTAGAAGCCTAAATATCCAAGGCGAGGATGATATGGTACTACATTATATATATTTCTGAATATCGTAATACAGCACCATATATACATACTTAATTAATTAGGATAAAAGTTGTGTTTGTTTGTTAACATATATGTACATATTCTTCCTAACCCATAAACGCGCGCCAAAACATAGCATAATACTGATCGCTTCACGCTTATAATACTTGATTAGTATCAGTTATTAAGATGGCGAAGCATCCATGGCGGCATCACAGTGTTCTGTTGTTGTTGCCGCGATGATCCTTCAACTTCTCCGTTGTCTCCTGCAGTCGGATATGCCTCCCTGCATTTCTCACGTCCGATCAACGTTATAAATACGTGTTCATAAGTTTTTGCTACTTGACAAAATTAATGAAATGGTTGGTTACATGAGATTCTGGCACTTCCATAATTAGTAAGCTTGTTCCAAGATAGATATTGAAAGCTATTTAGCAGAAAGATAGAAGATATATACCCAAGGTGAAGAGAGCTCAAGGGCTGTGACAAAACGAATGGAGATGAGTTGAGATGATCATGGCTCTGTTGCTCCCACTGAGTCTGCTCAGCCAGCTCTTTCTCCCTTTCTTTTACCTTTTCAAGCAATTCTAAAGTTACAACAAATAATGCCCTTATTTTGGAGTGAGATGTAGACATTTTAAAAAATAATTACTACCTGCTTCGAGAGCTTGTTGTTTTGCTCTTGCAATGCCTTGTCCTGTGCCATGCATCCAAAAGGAATGTTACATCACAACTTATTTGCTCAAATAGTGTATTTGTGTTAATATATTCTTTAAATATATGCACAAATATTAAATTTAGAATCCAGTTATTAGTACTTGAAGTCGTCGTTCTAAAATTCAGAAACCATGATATATTGAACTCTTGGCTCCCCCTTTCTGATCATGCAATAAAATTTCCCTTAGAAATTGGATTGTTCATCATAAACACTAGCTTGAAACCAGTGAATTATGTTAATGAGATTACGCAATATTGCATTTCAAAGAGATTAAGAAAATTAATCTCTCTCTTAAAAGCATAAGCTTCTCACCTTCTTTTGCAGCTCAGAAATGGATTCATGCATCAATTGATTCTACAAGCAAAAGGTTTTTCAGTTCAAAAGATTTCTAGAACAAACTCTACATATGTTTAAAACTATAAATATGATGGCTGTGCTTCTCTACCTTTCTTGATCGAATGTGCTTAAGAGCAGAATCGAGCTGGTGCTCAAGATTCTGCAGCTCTTTCATACTTAATGAGTCCAGATCTTCTCCTGCATAATGCCTGTAAATTAATTATTAAGACGGGCCAGTTCATTTTGTTGAAGATTTGATATATCAAATACAGTTATTGACCACGGTAGGGAATGTCGTATAACCTTTGGTTTCTTTGCAAAACCTCAAGTCTTGCCTTAAGCTTAGCATGTTCCAAAGTCCAGCTCCCCTGCACAAAATTAAGTTCTCCTACCTAAGTCCACTAGTATAGGAATCAAAATACTAAAAATTTGTCAAGACTTAGGCATACCGGGGTTTCATGATCAGTAGCAGTAAGCTGCCTCTCAGCATATGAGTACCTTTCATACCTTTCAAGAATCCTTTCCATGCTGATACCAGATTAAAAAAGAGGGGGTAATAATAAGACCATCGATTTGAAAATTTATATCAGTAAAATATTTAATGCATTTGAACGTGGTTTAAAAGAAAAAGTGAGAATTATATACAGAATTGGGTAATCACCGATAGAAGTTGTTATAAAAGCAAATATTTGTGTAACAAAGTTCTCAAATTATTGGTTCAAAATGAAAATACTAAAATTCTAGATAATAGAGTGTTAAACTTCTTTTTACATCAGTGGTGCCCAAGGCTAGCGCACACGATTATTTCACCAAATACCTAATACCTTCTACCCGCAGAGATACTAGACAATATTGGCAACCAATGCTAAGGCAAATCGGAAGAAATTATCTATTATTTTTTTGTCTCCATCAAGATTTGAACCTTTGTCTTTAAATTTTACAACTACCTTATTGGTCACTTGGTCATGCCCTTGAATATTTGCAATGTCGTCCAATTCTTCAGCGAAGTTGTCACTTGTCATTATTCATGCTCCTCATTCTCACTATCATTCTAATATTCCCTTATGCACTTATCCATAGGTATTTTCTGCAAATACACTATATTTCCAGTATGTTCCCTAAGGAAAATCGTTTCATGATGCCATTGTTTCCAAGGGCCAGGTAAAGTATCCATTAACTAGATTCCAAACAAACAAAATGTAGTTCGTACCATCATTAGGAAACTAAGGTCCATTCTTGTTCCGAGTTTTTTTACCTACCCAAACAAAAATATCTTAAGAGTTGGCTTACCTACCCAAACCTAAGGCGACTTTGAAATATCCTACGGGGCCCATTCTTTTTTTTTTTTTTCTTTTGGTAAGGGATTGGATAGAGTTGGGATAGGAGTAATGGAAAACAATATCCTGAGATAGATTGTTTGGATCATTGTTACTCATTGTTTTATAATGTACTATGACACATAATGATTTAAATATTTATTTATATGAAGGAATAATAGAATTTAATTAATGAAAGAAATTTTATGTATAATAATAAAACAATCATCTAAATACCGAAAAATATTATTATATCAGCATAATACATGAATTTAAAATAAAAGGACATCATCAAAACTTACACAAATGATCAATTTTGTCATGTTAGTTAGATAATTATGTATTATAGTTTATAAGTATATAATGTGATGGTATCTTAACGAACAATTATTTGTGGACAATATTTTTGTGTATGTTTCCTTCTAATGCTTTGGTTGCTCTACCAACCAAAACTCTTGTTGTCGATCTTGATATCTCTCTTAAAAGTGCAACATACAGTTGTTCGTGCAAGAAAATATATTACGGTAAATATAGTCCAATATTTAGGATATTTGTCCTTGTACATTATTTGTTAAATTTGCAAAACATAAACATACTAAATACTATTTTCACACAAATTTAAAAGGATATTCCTTAGTTTCGGAAGACGAAAATTGAATTAAGGGATAAGAATATACTTAGAAGCACATTGACCAGTATCATAATTTTTGCATGTATGACGTTATTGTCAAAACAATACTATCTGTATACTATTACATAAGCTATTCGGCGTATCTAAGTTTTTCAGTAGCATAACAGATATATTATTTTTTTCAAAATTAACCTATATACAATAGAAGATCAATTTTAACTTAGTCTATTATATATACGATGACACTAACATGTGTAAAAAATAATAAACTTGACAACAAACATGTATGGTAGAAGGCCATTTGGTATTAAAGTATTTAAGTATTCTTCTTGGTAGTAATTATTGGTACCATTTTTTGCTGAGTCAAAAACTGAAAAATATTTTATCTTTATTATAAAATTTTGCAATCAACATTTTATTTAGTTGATCAACATATTCATTTCTGTTAGCTAAAATATCTTTTTAATTCCATCATGTGATTTGCACAAATTGCATTTTAATCTAATGATAGAAATATTTCTCTTATTAAATACACCACTATTACCATTGTGATTGATAACCAAGTGTTCAGGAAAATCCAAATCATCTTTTATTGGATGCTCTTATTCGTTTCCGACACAAAGCAAGAAGACACTGAATACTGAATCTGTTCTTACTTTATATTTCTTGTCAGTTGAATCTTTTTCATTTGAGGCCAGAAGTATAACTTTGGTAACCTAGTTTTTACAGTCTCTGCTTTTGTCGATTTTGGAACTACTAATAGTACTGGACATAAATCACCACCCAAACCATTAATTTTTCACCAAACGGTTCATTAATTAGAACTTCAGACAATTATTTTCATCGTTTGACACTTTGTCATAAGTGATTCATCCCATATTATCAATTTTGATTTCCTTATAAATTCAGCACCATTGCTCTTCTTTGATATATTTGTGATGGTTATTTAAGTTGTTTGAAGAGGGATATCAAATCTAACAGTGTCATGCCTCTTGATATAATATTTGCAAGTAATGTATGACATAGAAATATTATTTTGATTACGTCGGAGGCATCTACGAAGAATAATCTCGTTATACCAGAGTCGACTCTTTATAATATAGTCTTGAAAGCTTGTTCTTGACTAGTATTTAACGTTGATTGTGCTTCCTTAAGCACTTGTATAGTATTTTGATTCTTAATAATATACTAACCTCTAACGCTCTTTTTATGGAATAGATTTATGTATCCTAAGATTTTTTAACTTGAATAAATTTTTTATATATGATGAATTTAAAAAATAATTGAATTAGATTCTCTTGCTAAATAATTAATTTAAAATTTTAATTATTTAGTTTTAACATAAAAAATAATTTATTCTATGTTGATTCAGATCTTAATATTAGTTCATCTTTTGTTTTGAATAGTTAATCTTAATTATAATTTTAACACTATAAATTTTATTTTTAAAGAGTAAAAGATTGATATGACATCTCACTTTTAGATCTTTATGTTTGTAGATTCATTAGTGATATTGACTCTTACCAACCTTTTCTTCTCTTTCTCACACATTTATATTCTTAAATATTTTCTTAGTTGTTGTTTAATAATTGAGTATTTTTCAATATTACACGAAAAATTAATTAAAAAATATTATTTGAGTTGGAAAATGGTTCAAATAATATAAAAATATATTATCATAGGGGTATTTTTTTTCTCAATTTCAGCTTTTTATGAAGTCCATTTAATATTACTTTATTTTTTGGTATTGGACATTATGGAGTGGTAATGTATTACCAATACAGAGGATTCCTATAAAATTGATTTTGTTAAACCTTCCTACGTATTTTTAATAAGAATTTCATAGATAAAATTTTATTAATTTTAAAATATTAAATATTAAAAATTAGCAAAGAAGGTATTGTAGTCCAAAAAATAGGTTATTGCATTTATGTCCTTTTCCTATGAGTTCTTCCGCTTAATATTTTAGCGTTATTTTGGTATATTAATATTGTATTTATACTTTTATAATAATATAAGCTCTCCTTTTTCTAAATAAATTTGGAAAAAATAATACATTCTCAAGTTAAATTAGTAGTAGGACATTATAATATGTTTTCAAATTAAATTAATAATAGAAATTTTTAAGAAGTATATCCTAAAAGTAATAGGATTACATGACTAAACATGTTTACTTGTTCAATTTTATATGAATTAGACAGTCTGAAAGTAATTATACTAATAGAAAAGGTAACCATGTATGATTCATAACGTGTAGTATTATATCCTAAAACTAATAGGATTATAAGACTAATATCTATAATTCCGATTATGTCCTTTTGTAACGACCCGGTCTGTCGTTACGTAGAACTTGCATGTTTATTGCTATCATTGACTTGTCATGGATTGATTATTCCATTATTGATGTGTTAGAGTCGATAGGCTTGAAATTGAGTGGATGTAGTGAGAGTTCAGTCATGTAGCCTTTAAAGATAGCCTTATAATGAAAAAAGTCAACTGAGAGTTGACATATTGGGAAACGACCTCGGAATGCAGATTTTATGGCTCGGATAGCTCCGTTAAGTGATTTGGGACTTAGGAGTGTGTTCGAAATATTTTTGTGATGCCCGGTGTAGAATTAGGCTTGAATTGGCGAAAGTTAGTTTTTGGCGATTTTCGGTCAGCAGTGGAAAATAGGCTATCGGGGTCAGAATAGAATTCCGACAGTTGGAATAGGTTCGTAATGTCATTTTGGATATGTCTGTAAAATTTCAGGTTAATCGGAGTTGTTTTGGGTAGTTTCGGGATCGTTGGAGGGTTTTAGAAATTTCAAAGTTCTTAGGCATGAATTTGATGTGATTCTGGTGTTTTGATGTTATTTTTAGTGTTTCGAGAGTGCAACTAAGTTTGAATGATCATATATGAGGTGTTGGTATATTTGGTTGGGGTCCCGAGGGGCTCGGGATGGTTTCAGATGGTTAACGGGGAGTTTGGAATGATTTTTGTCACTGCTATGTTCTGTTGTTGGTGTTTTTCGCACCTGCGGATGGGGAGCCGCAGGTGCGGCTCCGCAGGAGCGAACGTGGCACCGCAGGTGCGGAAGTTGGCTAAGTGAGGGAATTTCCGCAGGTGCGAGGTATTTGCCGCACCTGCGAGGCCGCAAGTGTGGGAGGTCGATCGCAGGTGCGGAATTAGAGTTCCTGGGATTTTCCACAGGTGCGGACCCACTGGGCAAAAGATATAAAAACGTGCCTTCGAATTTTAGCCACTTTCTCAATATTTCATCCTTGTTTGAAGCTTTTGGAAGGGTTTCGAAGAGGGGTTCGATAGTTCCTCACCAAGGTAAGAATTTTTGGACTCTAAACTCATTTATATGTGATTTAAGGTCGGAATTATGGTGGAAATTAGGGAAAAATCAGTGTAAATTGGGTGATTAGGGCTTGAGATTAAGAATCTTTAAAATTGTGATTTGAGGGGTCATTTGGACTCCGAATTTAGTGTTCTTTATATGTACGGACTCGTGAGATGATGAAGAACAGTTTGGTATAAAAATTTCTGAATTTCGGGACGTGGGCCCGAGGGTCGGGTTTGACCAATTTCGGGATTTTTGATACATTTCGATTGGGATTAGTTCCTTAGCTTATTATAATGATATACATCTGATTGTTGGTAGATATGGAGCACTCGGAGGCCGAATTTAGAGGCAAGGGCACTGCGGAGTAGTATATTAGCCGGTTTTGAGGTAACGCTTCCAAACTTGGAACTGAGGGTTCGAAACCCCAAACTATTTTATATTTGTGGTTAATTAAGGTGACACACTTGTCAAGTGACGGGCATGCGGTTTACCGCATATTTGTAGCCTGGATCATCCCATGGCACTGTCTACTGGTTATCTCATATTGATATTGTACTATGAAGGTGGTAATTACCTTGAACGAAATAGAAATCATGCTAAGTATAAATGTTAAGGCTTCACGCCGATGTGTTTAGACCGGAATGGTCGATTATTGCTGTCTCTATCTGTGATTATTGCTTTCATGTACTCAGTCCTGTTATAGTATATGTTTCGTGCCTCAGTCTCGTAAGTTGCTAGTTTATTCTATATTATCATTGGTTTGAGCTGATTTTCATATGTTAGAGCATTGTGAGTGGGACTGGAAGGTACTGACTGAGTGAGTCTTGGAGCCTGGTTTTGAGACAGTTATGAGGTCGGGCTGCACACCGCAACGATCCAGAAATCATGCCTTCGTTGGCTTGATATAGCGCTTGGGCTGAAAGGACCCCCTCCGGAGTCTATACACCCCCAGTGAGCGCACAAATATTGAGGGATGGATTTCCCTGGGCATGGATTTGTCCGAGTATTCCGTTCAATAGATGGATTTCTCCGTGGGGGCTGGATTGGCCTTTTTCCTCAGTACTTGGTGACTGTGTCACTTGTGTTTATGTAATATCCGGGATGGACTTCCCTAGGCCAGAAAGCCGTATTCTAGTACCGAGTGGACCACCTTATGAGAGAGCGATTGCTGAGTATACATCATTCTTGGTTCTATATGCATTCATGCTAGTATGCGGAGTTACAGACATATCTTGATGCCTCGTGTTTATTTCCTGACATATTACTGTCATGTCCAATTTATATACTGTTGTTTGAATTATTGGAGGTTTAGTCCGTCACTACCACTCAGCCCGTAGTTTGGTTTCGTTACTACTGAGTTAGTGTACTCACGTTACTCCGTGCATCTTATGTGCAGATCCAGGTACAGAGGAATTCAGCTCGGGTCAGTGAGCACATCAGTTTCATCAGAGTTGACGAGGTAGCAGCTGGCGACCGTGATCTCGTCTTCTTCTCTTTCCGTTCTACCTGTCGTATTTATTTTCAGACTATGTTAGTCATTTCTGGTTGTATTAAGTATTAGCAGCTCATGACTGTGTGACACTGGATCCGGGGTTAGTACGATTTGGTCTTTTGAATTTCATAAACTGGTTTTCCCAAAAATATTGGATTTATTATTATTATTATTGATTTCAGACTTGTTAAAAAGGGCATTATATGGAAAATTGTATTTAGTTAGATAAAATGGGTGGCTTGCCTGGTTCCACGACAAGCGCCATCGCGACTCCGGAAATGGGTCGTGACACCTTTTATTATGAGTTATTATGCTTAATATTATAAGGTTATTTTTATAAACTGACATTGTATTTGTGCTTTTATAATAATATAGATAGATTGTATTGTATTGTATCGTGTCATTTTATGAATACAACATTTGGATAGCTTGTATTGTTTGTTATTGTTAAATAATATTTTGCTATTTGGTTTGACTGTATCGTACTAGACTGTAACTGATAAGTTAGCTAAAATACCTTTAGTTATTTAAATATTAAATTTTATCAAGAATTATTGATAAAAATAATTTAAGAAAATCTCTTTCTAATGTATCACCAAATATGTCTTATAAATAGATCAAACAATTAAATGCATGCAAATTCTAACATTAAATGCATGCAAATTCTAACAAGATTAGTAGAACAAGTTTATAATATTAAAAACAATAATAAGTACACTCCATTCCTAACTAGATCATAAAAATATTAAAACAAAAAATAAAAAAGTTAAAGAACTATGATAAAGAAAGGAACGAGAATTGGCAAAACAAAGATAATTAGAATTGGAGTTAAAATCAAATTAGGAGAAAAAACAAAACAAAAGAAGGCAGAACACCTTTGACGCTATAGTTGGAAGCGGCAAAAGTTTTGAAAAAAAAGGACGAAACAAAGTAGGTTATAGGTTGGAGATTTGGAGTTAAAATAAATAAAAAAAAAGGTAAAGGAAAAAATAAAATTATTGAGTAATAAGTTAGGGCATAACTGGAAAAAAAAAAGAAAATAATCCAATCGCACCAAATCGGTTGTTTCAACACATGGGACTTTTCATTGTTCCGGAACAATGTAACTAACAATACAATACAACCACTTTTAATGAAACAAGCAAACAAATATTTTTTTGGGATAACAGTACAATACGATACAATGGGCAACAACTGTCCAAACAAGCTGTAAGTTAAGAACAATTTGTATAACTTAAATATTTTTGGATATTAGGGACTAAATCTATGATAGAAACATTGTCCCTTGCTTGGTGATGGGTAATCATTGGATAATATGGTTAATTTTTCTATGAAAATGCTCCTATATATCTAGACTCTAGAAGATTTGTCATACAAAAAATACACAAAAAAGAAAAGAAAGTAGTACAGCCTAAAATTGTTAGGGGCAATATATGCACAGACCACTCAGAAGTTGCAAGAACATGATGTAAAATTTAGAAGCACAAATACATCGAAAAGAAAAGAAGGAATCAAAAACTCAAACAATCAACTAGAGTATGTTGCAATTAGGATGGAACAACGGGAGTTAGGGTACAAAGGTCCCCAGAACTCGGGCTACATGGTAAGTTGGGTTTCAAGAATAAGAGAGAAAATAAAAAGGAGATGACTAAGGAGAAACAAGCGAAAAAACAAGCCTTTCTATAAAGAATAACAATACCGCGAAAGGGAAACAAAGGGAAAACTAGCTATAAATCAAGCGAGAGAATAAAACCCTAGCAGCATATACGACAACACGAGAAGAAATGTTAGACTGGCTGAAATATGGGATTAATTCCGAGAATAAATAAATAAATAAAATGACAAAGATGTCCTCCCATATTTGAGAAAGTCTAAATTAAAACTGAAAATAAAAGTTTATACTTTATCAAACTAAACACATGTTCTATATTATATTTCGTATATGCCATTCTTGTCTAATTAAATAAATATCTACCAATAAAAGTGTATCCACTAAATGATCTAATCATTATTAAATACTCGTATTATAATCCAAACATTATGATCTCATTAACTTGTTCACACACCAAGAGACTGAGTTAGAGGAATGGATTTCAGGAGTTAATAAACCATGTTTGATCATATTCTCTTCCTTCTCAGAAAGTTATAAATATGTTACATTAAACGTAGAATGCGAAACAAGGAAATGAGAAATGAATACATAAAAGAAGAATTATAAGAAGATTAGACAAATAGAAAAGAAGATTGTTCTACACATGTTATTACTAGCACTATAGTCTTAATGAATAATTTACTTTACATCTAGAATCATCCCAAAAGACAACTCAATTTAATGCTTTTGCAATATTTGGGGTGTTAATGTATATTTAAAAATCGACTAAATCGATCGAATCGTATCGTATCGAACAGATTTTTAGTTTTAAAAAAAAAAAAAAATTGTAGGTTTTTACACAAATCTATTACCATACCGATAATTAGGATATATTTTTTATTTTACGTGAACCGTAATGAATAAATTTACATGTGAAGATATATTTATACCTTAAGTTTAAAAATAAATTATTAAAATTTTTCTTGGGCGTTGGAATTATGAAAACTGTTACAAGCCACAAGTAATTAAACTCAAAATTCTAATTCTCAAACGCATTATGCTACTCCTACGAAATTAAATTATTTCCAGCATATTCACTAGTAAGATACAAGGTATTCTAGCGATTATGAGTAGCAAACTATAATATGTTGAGTATGTTCATTTCATATGATTTAGATTTATCTTTTTGAATATTAATCTTCTATAAACTTTATTCTTGAGTCTTAACTTGGTTAATATCTTTCCGCTCATGATAATATATATATATATATATATATATATATATATATATATATATATATATATATATATATATATAGTATTTTCTTAATTTCTTTTATTTTGTTGTAGAATGATTGATGGATTTGGATCTATAATTGGTCATCTTTCATGTTTTCTTAATTTATCACTCTTTAAACAGTAAAAATATTTAGAGAGTTCGGCTAAGTCCCATACAAGTATGTGTTTTATTGCATTCTATTTCTAACAATGACTTTTATATGACATTAAAAAAAAATACCGAACAATACTGATACCGAAGAGTAACCGACATGATTGAGACGGTTTTGAAAAGCCTAAGTTTGGTTATACAGAACAACCAAAAAATTGATATGGCACAAAATTTGATAAAATAACCGGCCGAACCGAACCGAACCACTAACACCCGCAATATTAAAAGGCGTAGACCGTTTTTATGTTAAAAAGATTTGAATTCTCCGAAAGAAATTACCAATATATACATTTTGCACTCTCATGTAACTATAGAAAGTTAAGTGTGTAGGATAATATCCTGCTCAAACAAAAAAATTACATCTAAATTGAGACGGATGAGTATTTAGAATGCATTTTTTGCTTAATGTTTTTTTCTTAATTATAATTACTTTATGTTAAGATCGTTATAACCCCCCCCCCCCCCCCCCCCCCCCCCCCCCCCCCCTCCCCGCCCCAATCCACAGATATGAACGGCGAGTTTTAAGAACATGAATAGCTGCTGAACTTGTATAGTTAAGTTGATAATTTTAGTTAAGCTTAATTTCATATTGTTTGCAATAAATAGTTTTTCCCTCCATTGCAAAAGTTAAATGTTCATAACTCTAAACTCATACATATTCAAGTTCATTTCTGTTGTTATCATCTAAAGCTGTATACTCTCCATGAAATTAACTTGTTTAATTAAGTATTCGATCTTTTAGTTCATGCTTGTAGCTCCCCACATACCCACGGTAAATACAAGAAAGACCATTGTGTAAAAGGCTGAACCACTGGACCATGAGTACATCATGCCTTTAAAAGTTAAATAGAGAGTACTTGGCTTCAAAAAGAAGACTATATATATATTTGACATCAAACTAATTGCAGAGTTTTATTAGAGACTTTAATTTTGCCTTTACAGGATTCAAGTACTTAGTTAAATACTACTAAAAGAGAAACACACACATTAATTAGCCTCGCATAAACATAGTTGCTTTCTGTAACTGAAATGACTTCTGTTCCAGTTCTACGTACGTTGTTTTTGTTTCTACACTTCCCTAGGCCAGTTGTCTAAGGTGCGCATGGAAGTATTCAAGTAGTACCACTTGCTTAAGCTTTTCCTAAATAATTAGGTGATGTGTTGGTGTGGGAGTAATAGATTAAGGGTTGAAAAACATAAGGAGTAACAAAAGAGAAGCACAAGTATTAATTTGGCTTATAATTCTGCGCTATTCTTGTTTTCAAATAGATCTGTTATGGCAATGCTTCTTTCAGAAACAAAACGAGAAAGAATGGGTTTAAGCCCTCGAAAATTTAATAAGCTATGCATGCAGTCAAGAAATAGCGAGTTTATATATAGAACATAAACTTCAACCAATCAAACAAAGAGAATTGAAGGAAAACAACGAAAAGCAAGCGAAGATCTGAAAAATAAAAAGAATGTAGATAAGAGAAATTAAAAAAAAAAAAAACTATTAAATTATCAAGAAATAGGGGTATAGAACTAAAGATCAAGAAGAGAAAACGGAGAAGAGCAAATACATATAGTAAAAGTAGACAAAACATATTAATTGCAAAGACTGAATAAATAGCAAGGGACGTACCAAGAATCGGTGGAATACTCAAAGAGTTTTCCTTTTGTAGAAAAAACAATTAAACCAACCTCAGCATCACAAAGCACAGAGATCTCATGAGCTTTCTTGAGTAACCCAGATCGCCTTTTTGAGAAGGTGACTTGTCGATTGATCTTGTTCTCAATTCTCTTCAGTTGCACTCTTCCTCTCCCCATTATTAAAATTTCAGACAGAAAAAAAAGAAGAGTACTACTATACTGCAGAAGAGAGTGATAGGGTATTTTATCTCATTATTTCTCTCTTTGGTAAATGAAATGGTTTTGCAGATGTAAAGAAAATATGTATCGTTATTGGAAAGTGGAAGGATCCCAGATAGGAGGAGGGGGGGGGGGGGGGGGGGGGAGAGAAATGAATGGTATTGGCAAATACCAGAGTGGTTTCGTCAAATAAGTTGTCGATATATGATTGGAGGAGGATACTGTTGAGTCGTTAGTGTCTAATTAGAGACCACAATATTAGTTTTGAGTACTGTAGACTAAAGCCGTGCGTGTGGGGTTGTGGAATATACGGACAAAAGGATCTAGTTTTTCATTTTCTGTCCGATTATATTCGGATGATGGTGACGGCGACCACGCCAATTAGTAAGTGAAGTGCTCCTTTGGTTTCCAAAGTATAAGATGTGATAATAAATTCATTTATAAAATAGCAGTACTGCACAAGAAATGCAGCGTTTGGTTTGATTCTTATACTTGTATATACTTAATTATACAATGTTTGGTTGTCCATTTTGTTGTGAGCATGATAATACCAATATAATTTATGCAGAAATTTGTGTGTTTTACGTGGGATAGAAGGTTGAATAAGAATATGGGATTAGTAATAATACATGAATTAAAACAACTAAAATGATTAAAATTAACCCTCATGTGCTAAACAATATTTTTTTAAGTAAAGAAAATAAATATTTAAATTATACATTGTACAAGATATAATGCCGCACTATTAATTTATGCATTACAATCTCTAGACGACCCCTTAAAGTTTAAAGTTCAAGAAATATTTAAATTATACATCGAAGGAACTAGGAAGGACTAAAGAGTCTGAATATTTTGACTACGCTTATTTTGAGTATTCTTAGTACATTTTGTTGAGATGGCTAATTATGTAAAGTGACTAGTTAGTTAACTTGTTAGGAGCTCTATTTTTATTATTCATTTTTAGTCAAAAGACTTTTGTATATATTGACATTACAGATGTAAGAAAGGTCGGTTGGCCCATTCTAATTCTTCTCCTTTCTCTCTCTTCACTATGCAAACTCTGTACTCCTTTAACCGCCATTGTTGCTCACCTCGAGCTTGACTAAGGTGAGGACCTGTGTTTAACACGGTATCAGAGCCCGGCCATCCCGCTACGATCATCTCTTCTGTTTTGTTATTCTCAGTTCGTCAATCTCTTCAATTTAGCCCTAATTTGCTCGATTTCTAAGGTCAGCCGCATTTGCCCCAATTCGAGTGACTAACCAAACGCGTCTTCTTCCAATAGTGAAATACTAGCATAGCTTCAATTTCTCATGGCGATGGACAATTTGAACGATATAAATACTACAACAGTGAATGTAGGAACACAAGGAAGTTTTGGAATCGATGCTAGCGATCTTTTGTATCTACATCCGTCGGATAATCTTGGTGCTATGCTTGTGTCAACTCCTTTAAGTGGAATTGGCTATAGATCATGGAGGCGAAGTGTGTTATGAGGACTGTCTGTCAAAAATAAATTAGGGTTCATAAATGGTTAATGCAAGCGCCTAGATCCCCACTCACACAAATTCCGGCAATGGGAGCGATGTGATGATATGGTGACCTCCTGGATCCTTAATTCTCTTTCGAAGGATATTGTAGATAGTGTTGAATACACAAATGATGCTATGGAGTTATGGATTGAGTTAGAGGATCGATATGAACAGACAAATGGAGCTAGATTATATCAAATTCAGAAGGAAATTAATGATACATCTCAGGGGACCCTTGATATCACCAGCTACTATACCAAATTGAAAAAGCTTTGGGAAGAATTGAGCACTTTAAGTAAAAGGTACCGGTGCATCTGTAATTGTACTTGTGGTGCCAAGGAAACTTGTACAAAGCTGACCAGGATAGGCGGCTAATACAGTTCCTTATGGATTTGAATGAAACATATATTATGATTCGAGGAAGCATTCTGATGATGAATCTTTTATCAACACTGGCAGCTTTTTCTTTGCTGATACAAGATGAGAAACAGAGAGAAATCAAGCCAAACACTCAATTGTTCATTGAGTCCACATCTCTGAATGCCACCAGCTCTAGGTCGAATACTTATAGGACCAATTACTCACTCAACAATGGCAATTATAGTGGTTATGGTAGGGGAAGACCCATGTGTGACTACTGCAAATGGCCCGGTCACACTAAAGACAAGTGCTACAAATTACACGGCTATCCTAATTGTTCTGGATTCTCATGCAAGCAAAATCACAATCGTAATCAAAACTTCAATCAAGGTTAAGGTTTTAACTGATGTCAGAGTTTCAACAAAGAAAAAAGGGTGGTAGCCAATGTTCACCATGACACACCCTGCAACAAGGTAGAAAAAGCCATTGTTCTGGATGAAGATCACAACATGAGCTTATCAAAAGAGCAATATGGACAGATCATGAGTCTGCTGCAACACTTTCAAGCTGGGAATGGAGCAGAACATATGAAAGCTGGGAATTCCACCAATGGAGCTGTGAACTTTGCAGGTATAGTAGTTTGCACCTCCTCTATTGATTTTGGTAAATTGTCCTGCGAATGTTTCAAAACCAAGACTGATTATTGGATATTAGACTCAGGAGCTTCAAATTACATGACCTTTAACAAATCCCTTCTTACCAATATTGTGACACTACCTTATCCACTTCTAGTTGTCCTTCCAAATGGCTATAAAGTAAAGGTATCATAGATTGGTAGTGCAACACTGGTACCTAATATCACCTTACACAGAGTAATATTTATACCCTCCTTTAAATACAATCTAATCTCCATTCATTGTATAGCAAGTTCTAATCCCAAAAGTATAGTAGCCTTTACTGATCACCTGTACATTCTGCAGGCCCCTTTAATGAAGAGGCCTCTGGAGATTGGTAAGGCCTATGTGGTCTGTACTTTCTTTGTCCAAAGTGTCTGAGGAACAAGTATACCAATTCTGTAGTAAGCAATTCAGTTTCTTGCCTTAATGATAGGACTCACTGCACACACAATTCACCCTGTCATAGTCATTCATTTGTACATAGTCCAATCTCCACAAATAAGTGTGTATCTTTTCCCCTTGTAAATACTTCAAGTTCAAGCAATAAAAATCAGAATTCTGTTTCTGACTTGAATTCTTGTGCATCCACTAGTTATGATATGAACATTTTGTGGCATAATAGACTAGGGAATGTACCCTTTGTCAAAATGATAGGAATCTTCTTTATCCCTGTTTCCTTCCCATCCAAACAACCTTTTTTGTGTTTCATTTTTCCAATGGCTAGACAAGAGAGACTGCCATTTCCCCAGAAGACCAATGTGACAACTGAAATTTTCCAATTACTCCATATAGACATACGTGGACCCTATCATGTAACAACACATGACAATTACAAATATTTCCTTACATGGTAAATGACTACAGTAGGTGCACCTGGACTAACCTTCTAACCTACAAAAGTAATACCCTACAAGTTATAAAAATATTTATTTCCATGGTTGGGACTCAATTCAACACCAAAATCAAAACTATCAGATCCGACAATGGTTCAGAATTCACTAGCACAGAAGCAAACCTATTCTTCCAATCCAAAGGCATCATCCATCAAATGAGTTTCCCCTATACACCACAACAGAATGGTATAGTAAAAAAGAAAACATAAATACCTCATGGAAATTTCTAGAGCCATTTTATTCCAATCAAAATTGCCTGTGAAGTACTGGGGTGAATGTGTTCTGTGTTCAACCTACATTATAAATAGACTACCTTATTCTCATAGTTATCCTAAATCCCCATTTGAATTACTTTACAAAAAAACCAACATATTCCCACATGAAAAGTTTTGAATGTCTGTGTTATCCCTTTGTACCTAAGGTGTATAGGGACAAATTTGAACCCAGAACATCACCACACGTATTCATTGGTTATCCTTATGGAGTCAAGGGGTACAAGGTCCTAAGTCTTGATACTAAAAAGATACATATCTCCAGGGATGTTGTCTTTGTTGAAAGTGTGTTTCCATTCACTCTATCTTCTGAAACTACATCTTTTCCTTCCGTCTTTAACAATTATGTCCCTCTTACTGATTGTATTTCTAAAAATGATAAACATCTATATGATGGTGATAATGGTACAAGTATTTCACACAATCAACCTTTAGGACATGATATTCCTCTGACACTTGTGAGACCTTCCATGTCTAATGAACCTTCTACATCCTCACCACAATCTGACACACCGCACCCTTCAAACCATAACACATCATCTGTTAGGGATTAACCAGGCCACTCCTCCATTACCCTAAGAAAGTCACAAAGACCTCTCAAAACACCACTATACTTACAAGATTATCTACACTCACTCCCAAAACTGAAACCATCATCACCTACTAACCATTGTAATTCAAATACACAATTCTCTCTTAATGCTGCATTTTCCAAGAGTCACCATGTTTCCCCTGATACTCTGATTCCTGAAAGCCAAAGTCTTGGAAGAGACATTTGCAGTGATAGTGAACCTTCATCATATGAGGAGTCATCTATGAATCCTGCCTGGCAAACAGCTATGAACCAAGAATTTGAAGCATTACATGCCAACCATACTTGGGACCTAGTTCCTTTACCTGCTGGGAATTATATCATAGGGCGTAAATGGGTGTATAAGATTAAACACAAAGCAGATGAGAGTGTAGAAAGGCTCAAACCTAGGTTAGTTGTCAAAAAGGTATACCCAACAAGCAGGCATTGACTATACAGAGACATTCTCCCCTGTAGTCAAGATGACAACCGTGAGGTCTCTGATAGTTGTTGCAGTGACAAAAGGGTGGCACAGGTCCCAATTGGATGTGAACAATGCCTTCCTACATGGTGACCTAAATGAAGAAGTCTACATGGAGGTTCCTCAGGGTCTGACTATGAATAATTCAGAGTTGGTTTGCAAGCTCAACAATTCACTTTATGGGTTGAAACAAGCTAGTAGGCAATGGTATGCCGAGCTCACTGAAGCCTTATGTTCAAGGGGTTATGCACACTTTATGTATGACTACTCCTTATTTTACAAGAAAACTGCAAACTCAACTGTCTCCATAGCAGTGTATGTAGATGACATTGTAGTGGCAAACACTGATACGATGGAGATTGAAGATTTGAAAACTTTTCTGGATGATAGTTTCAAGATAAAAGATCTGGGAAGGTTACACTATTTTTTGGGACTAGAAGTTCTTTAAAAAGTTGATGGCGTGATAATATCTCAAAGGAAGTTCACTCTTGACTTACTCAAGAATATCAATATATGGATTACAAAAATTTCACTTCACCACTGGATCCAACAATCAAGCTTAAGGCAAAAGAATGAGAGGTTTTGATTGATCCCAATTACTATAGGAAACTGGTAGGAAAGCTTAACTTCCTCAGAAAAACTAGATTGGACATAGCCTACAGTGTACAAAATTTGATCCAATTCATGGATGATCCTAGACAGCCTCACTTGAAAGCAGCATTTCATCTACTCAGATATTTGAAGGGGGACCCTACTCTAGGGATTTTTCTATCCAAAGAAGGAGACTATGTTGTTAAGGCCTACTGTGATTCTTACTGGGCAGCATGCCAGATTCCCGGAGATCTATGAGTGGCTATCTTGTACTTTTAGGGAGCAGCCCTGTTAGCTGGAAATCAAAGAAGCAAGATACCGTCTCCTTATCCTCAGCAGAAGCTGAGTATAGAGATCTAAGAAAGGTAGTGGGGGAATTGGTGTGGCTTAGTAGACTATTTGAGGAGCTCACAATTCCTTTTTCTAAGCCTATTACAGTGTTATGTGACAGTCAGTCTGCCATGCACATAGCAAGAAACCCAGTGTTCCATGAAAGAACCAAGCACATAGAGGTAGATTATAATTTTGATATAAGCAAGCTACAAGAAGGGCTGATTTTATTACAACATGTAGGAAGAATAGACCAGCTTGCGGATGTTCTAACTAGAGCATTAACATGAGTCAAACATTCAGAAGCTTTGCACAAGTTGGCAGTGTTTGCTACACCACCAACTTGAGGGGGGTGGTTGAGATGGCTAATTATGTAAAGTGGCTAGTTATTTAACTTGTTAGGAGGCTATTTTTGTTATTCATTTTTAGTCAAAAGACTTTTGTATATATTGACATTACAGATGTAAGAAAGGTCGGTTGGCCCATTCTAATTCTTCTCTTTTCTCTCTCTTCACCATGCAAACTCTGTACTCCTTTAACCGCCATTGTTGCTCACCTCGAGCTTGACTAAGGCGAGGACCTGTGTTTAACACATTTTACTCTTGTATCAACAATTTTTGTGGGATTTTTCTTTCACTCGTCAGTTTCACCCTCTTTAGGCGCGTATCCGAGTGTTAATTTTGTGCAATGATGACATTTTCTTCTTAGATTATTCATAATTAAACATCACAAGCAACGACGATAATTTCTAATGATTAATTTTTCTCCAACTATAGTTAGATGAATATTTGCTCTCCCTATTTTTTACTTCCATGCAGTGCTCTTTTTACTTTGGTTTGTTTCAAATTATTCAACAATAATATTTCTACTAACTTATTAACCATAATTTTAATTTAATCTATCATTATCACTAATTTAACAATATACTATAGGTCAAGTAATACACAAACCTGAACGTCATTAAATTGACACAGGATCCTTTTGTCACCCACCGATATAATATTATGTATGCCTTAGTAGTTCCTATCTCAAGCTCTTAAAATAAATAAATTCGTATGCTTCAATGTGCAAATTTTTAATTCTCAAGTTCAGTAAAGTTTTGGGGTTTCTCGAAAGGGAAATCCCTCTCCTGTAAACATGTAAGTTACTGTTTTATCTAAATTATGTTTCTGGATATTACCCCTGTTTTACAACTTTATGTTTCTATATGTTTTTATATATTTCCTTAGTTTGTAAATAACTAGAAATCACTCTTAGTATATGATTCTCTTTCCGACTTCTTAACAATTTTGATGGATTAACCTATAAATTCTTAGGAGAAACCTGTTAAGTTAAGTCCAATAAATTATCACAAAGGTGATTAAATGGGTATATACATTTAACCGTGGCCAGAGTGAGGTTAAAAAAAAGTGTTAAGAAAATATTTATTTCTTAAAAAAGTTGGAAAGAAGAGATAAACAGAGAAATAAAAAATAAAAAAACAAAAAAAAGAGTATAGAAGGGATAATTTTTAGTTCATAACATTGGTAAGAATGTAACACCATGTCTACAGATTAAGAGAGGGAAAGTACCGAGTATGATTTTACAACATAAGACTTTAATACAAAATATTTTTACTGCAAAATATTAACTTTTTTATTGCAATATATTATATTATCTTTATTATTTATTACCTTTATTATTCAAACCAATGTTAGATTAAATTTTTTAGATAATAGAATAGGTAATAATATGTTAACAAAAATTCTAACTAGAAAAAGACAAGAGAAAAATTAGCAATTAGATGAAATAGTAGATATAGACAAAGATATACAAGTTTTCCAACAAAATCAACTAAGATTACTCAACCCAAAAATATTATATAATGTAGGATACTTTTCGAATAATTCACAATTATATAGACATTACAGAGAAGAACAGTTATCAGCCATAGAAAATAAAGTTACAATAATAAATCTAATTAACCCAGAATTAGTAAGACAAATAAAAAATATAAATAGAATTTAATGTATATGGAATTAATAGTAATATGATTAACTAGAAAAAATTTAGGAACTAAACTACTGGTTGTGGTATATAATGATAGATGGTCAAACCAAAAGAAATCTATAATAGGTTTAACAGAAGTAGACATGACCAATCATGGAGGAATATTCTATATAAGCCCAGACTTCATGATAAACTTAGAAGAATTTAGAAAAAAATATTAAAATAGGAATACAGACTAAAGGATACGGAGAAATGAATAATGAAAATAATCTATTAGTATGTGTAGGGTTCATAGGAAGAATAGAAACTAATAGTAATACAACATTTAAAATTAAGGTAGATAATGGAGTAGAAGTAATGGGAAATAAATGAATAAAACTAATAAAATCGACCAAGATCGATCTTGAAGAATATGCAGGATTAGAATGAAATTTAGAGGATCTTGCAAAGCCAAAAATATTAAAACCAAAATCTCATTTAATGTATAAAAATTCAAAGGAAAAAACCTCAATTAGGTTTACTGATTATAATTACACTACTAATAGAGAAATAGATGATGGAACTGAAAGTACGGTAGAAGATACTGAATATATGAATATTGAAATAATAGAAGATGAATTTGAAGTAGATATATCATTAGAAAAAGCAAGGAGGCTGGTTAAAGAAAATAAAAATAGGACTTTCCAATGCAAAGCATGTAAACTTGGCAGATTAACCCTAAGCAAAACAGAAGAACATTTTAAGAAATGCGAATTAAGAACAAATAATTGGGGATATAGATCAGAAAATATCTCACAAAGAAAATTAGAAAAACTCGATAAAATTTTAGAAGAAATGCAAGATAGTTATGAAGAAACAAAAACAGAATCTTTAATAAGTCTAAAAGAATTAATAGAATCAACTAGTTCCAGTCCATTTCAGAGAATAATTCATCAGAGTACAGTAGATACTAGTACGAGAAATGTACCTAGAAGAAGGGTATATAGACTAGGCCAAGAAACAGAAACAGAAAATATAAAACTACCCGGAAAAAAGATGCCCATAGAAGAACCTATAATATTACAAGAAGGAGGAAGTAAAGGTAAAATACTAAATATAGCAACTCACGATTGTCACAGCCCGAAATTCTCACCGTCGGGATCGTGATGGCACCTAATATCACACTTGTCAGGCAAGCCAACACTAGAGATTATTTAGCCATTTCTTTCCATTTTTAGTAATTATCAGTAAACAGGCAAACTAAAGCGGAATAACTGTAAAGATGTATAAATAGCGATGTCATTTACTAACTACTTCTACCCAGAAATCCGGTGTCACAACTCACGAACACACTATGAATTTTCTACAATCAATTGTCTGAAAGAAATTACAACTGTTTTGGAAATAAAGGAAAAAACAGTAAAGAAGATATGTAGAAGGGGACGCCAGCAGGACTACCTTGGGTCTCCGAGCTGTATAACCTGAGCTAATCTCTCGACCAGCCACTACCTGCTCCGAAATCTGCATAGGAAGTGTAGAGTGCAATATCACTACAACCGAACCCATGTACTGGTAAGTGCCGAGCCTAACCTTGACGAACGAGTGACGAGGCTACGACAGGACACTCACAATATAAGCTACAGACAATAAATAATAAGACAGAAAAGGAGAAAAATATAATTTAAAAGCATCAAATTGCAGAAATAAATACCTAACTCTAGTGTCTTATCAATATCCAGCTACAACCAATCCTTAGGCAAAATGTAAAACTACCGAATAACTTACACAATTAGAGAAAAATATATAAACACATATATTAATGCGACGCGTATCCCAATCCCACCAGACAACACAAAATCCTCCCTTATTCCTCCGTAATAATAATAAACAGTAAATAGCGCAACACCATCCCACCATATATCTATATCAATATGATAATTCACTCTTATTACACCATATCAATCCACCCTTATTCCTCCTGTTGCAGCGTGCAACCCGATCCCACCGTATAATAGTAATTCACCCTTATTCCTCCTCAATATAGCACTCGCATTCCTCCTGTTGCAGCGTGCAACCCGATCCCACCGTATATCATAATAAATTACACAAAGTGTACAGAAGTTTCACAAAATTTACACAAGGCCCTTACCAACCCCCAGAATTTAAAATAAGGCAACTGCGAGCCATATAATCAATAAAACTCTATACAATTGATACTACTCAGCAAGACCAAACCAGGATATCAGAAAAATGCCAATAAGAACAACTTAAGCAAATAACGGGGAACAATAATTATATGGGGTAATAAATATCTTCAACAAGGGGAGCAGAATATATAACATGTAGCACTTAGGTATGGAATCACAAGTAGACATGTAACAATTAAAGCAGGGGAGAAAACAATATAAAGAGAACAGAAAGAAACAGGTAAAACAAGTAATTTGGCGGCGCATAGGTAGCATGAGTCAATCGAGGACCAATCTGTGTGACAATCCATGCTACTCTCCATCGTCCACGACAATCATGCAAGCCATGGTGACAAACACTTCATCTGTGGAGGAGCAATTTGAAAACTTGACGGAAGCAATCGCTGGCTTGACCAAGTGCATGCAAAATCAAGATGCTAGAATTGAAAAGCTAACAGATAGGGTGGAAATCTTGATGGAAGAAGAATCCTCCCATGCACCTGGCAATCTCCCGGAGGTTCTAGAGAGTAATTTTCCCTTAAGACAAATTGCATCCATTAAGGCTATCCCCGTCTCATCTGAAGGGATGATTCCAATCGATCAACTAAAGGAGTTCATCGAAGGAACTATTAAAAGCAAGTATGAAGTTTCTACCAAGTCTTCCCTTACATAAGCAAAGTCGTACATTGCAAGGATCGATATGTTGAAGATGCCTACAGGCTATCAACCTCCAAAGTTTCAACAGTTTGATGGTAAAGGCAATCCAAAGCAACATGTGGCGCACTTCGTTGAGACATGAAACAATGCTGGGACTTATGAACATTACCTCGTCAAACAGTTTTTTCGCTCGCTAAAAGAAAATGCTTTTGATTAGTATACAGACCTCGAGGCAGGATCTATTGATAGTTGGGATCAACTAGAGCAAGATTTCCTCAATCGCTTTTATAGTACAAATCGCATGTGAGTATGGTGGAACTCACAAATACTCGTCAACGGAAGGGTGAACTAGTTATCGACTTTATCAATCGTTGGAGGAATGCAAGCCTCAACTGTAAAGACATGCTTAGTGAATTTTCTGGCATAGAGATGTGCATCCAAGGTATGCACTGGGTATTGCGCTGCATCTTGCAAGGTATCAAGCCTAGCACATTTGAAGAACTTGCAACTCGTTCCCATGACATGGAATTGAGCATGGCCTCCGCTGGAAATGAAAGGCTGCCCATCTATGAACCTCACAAAGGGAACGATAAGTAAGAAGTCAAAATATGGAGCAAGTTTGTACCAAGATCTGAAAACGAACAAGCTAAGAACGTCAACACATCACCTGTGAAGTTCACGACGAAGGTGAGCAAGAAGCAGAGTATGAAATCCACTTCGTTTCAAGATAAACCAAGTGGAAAGTTGACTTTAAAAGAAATGAAAGAGAAAGAGTATCCATTTATGGATTCTGATGTGCCAACTATTTTTGAAGAACTCCTCGAGTTAAATCTCATTGAGCTTTCAGATATGAAGCGACCACATGAAGCTGGGAAAACAAATGACCCAAATTACTACAAATACCATCGACTTGTGAGACACCCTCTGGAGAAGTGCTTTGTCTTCATGGACTAAGTTATGGACTTGGCTCGTGAAAAGAAGATCGTGCTTGAAGATGAGAAAACAAGCGAAAACCAAGTCTCTATCACCTTTGGCTCGTTCAGTCTAGATGAATTATGTAGTTTTAAAGAAAGTAAAGATGAAGGATTATTGGAGAACAATAAAGTTGAAGAAGATCAACCTGAGGATGATGAAGGTTGGACGTTGGTGACTCATCGTAGGCGCCACAAAAGGAGCCCACGAAAAGGATCAATGGAACAACCAACAAGGAAAATAATGGTGAAAAGACCGAGGAGATGGAATCCAGTTAAGCATGTAAAGAAAGAAAAAGTGGAGGTGCACCACCCTCAAAAGCTACGACATCTAGTGACCTTGGAGGATTTCTTGCCATGTTGGTTCCGCATGAAGATTTCCTGTGATGGTATTGAAGCCTGTTGTTGCAATGCTGATAAAGGGGAAGAAAAGAGTGATGACCTACCATTGGCACCATCTTCAGAAAAGCTCATCGAGTCTATTCCTCAAGAAGTTAACACGTGCGAGGAAAATGTTACGTTCACAAATGACGATCTTTTACTGGGTGACACTCTTCAAAATCGCCCATTATACATGGTTGGCTATATGCGCGATGAAAGAATAAATAAAATTTTGGTTGATGGAGGATCCTCAGTGAACATCTTGCCAATTCGCACCGTGAAAAAACTTGGTATTCCCATGAATGAACTCTCAGAAAGTCGTGTGATGATCCAAGGATTCAACCAAGAGGGGCAAAGATCCATAGGCGCGATCAGGATGGGAATCACCATTGAAGATATGCAATCAAGTGCATGGCTGCATGTGATCGATGCGAAGACTTCATATAACATCTTGCTTGGAAAGCCTTGGATACATGAGAATAAAGTAGTTCTATCTACCTACCATCAATGTTTAAAATACTACGAGGGCGAAGTCGAGAAGAAGATAGTTGTTGATGATGAGCCATTCACCGAGGTTGAGTCACACTTCGCCGACGCAAAGTTCTACTTGAAGAACCGCATTGTGAAGGAGATAAAAGTTGATGATGGCATGAAAATCAAGAATGATAAGCCCATAAATAAAAGATCTAAGGTGACTATTGGTAAAGCCAAAGTTGTTACTGAGGAGGTACAACCCAACACGAATAAATCTCATAGAGGGGATATTGCATCTAATGACAAGAAAGTAAGTCATGCGCTCCAATATGTCCCTAAAAGGAAGAAAGAGGAGGGCGAATCATCTAATCTCCAAACCAACACGCTAAAGGAGTTAACTCTTCCGGTAAAGCGAATTGAGGCAGTAAAGTTGTCCTCAAAGCCACTTGCAGGGTTTGTAGCCCAAAATCGTTTGCAGAATGTGGCACTCCTACAAAGCGAACATCTGAAGGTTTTGATCCTAAGCTTACAAGCTATTTGCAAAATCTTGATACAATCCCAATGAGTCGTCAAAGTTAGATAAGCTCCCATAAGAAGCTGCAACGAGGCAACCACGTGAAGGTTTGGTATACAAAAAATCGTCACCAGCGCGTATCTCCATAAGAAGGGCGAGTAGCAATTATATCACTGTAGAAGATGAATCCACCGCTTCTAACATGCCTTCTGTCTTTGATCGACTTGGAAAATCAATTGTGAGAACTTCCTTATTTGAGAGATTGGATCCATTAAAGAAGGGGAATAAGTTCCTGAGAAATTATCGAAATACAAGAACACCCGCTTCGCCCAAAATTCAAAAGATCTATAAAGATTTCAAAAGTTTGGTTCCTTCTAGAATGAAGCAACAAAACAAAAGTCAAGGTTTAGTGCGATGAAGTACTGAAGGTGAAGCCATACATTAAGGTCTACACTAAAAATGTGATAAGGACGAAGAAAGTGTGGGTTCTTCGTATCATGTTGCTGCACAAAGCGAGCATGGTGTTTTATCTCTAATAGAGGATGATGAGAAATTAGATGATGTTTCACCATGTTATCACATATCCTTCAACGATGGGGACTCTCAATAAGATGAAGATGCGGAATATGCTCCACCTGAACTTGAAGAAGGAGTGAAGAATACAGTTGATGCCTTAAAAGAAGTTAATCTTGGTACCAATGAAGAACCAAGGCCCACATACCTAAGTGATTTATTAGAAGCTTATGAAGAAATAACTTACATTGAGTTACTCAAGGAGGTCAGGGATGTCTGTGCTTGGAGCTACAGAGAGATGCCTGTCTTGGACCCAAAAGTAAAAGTCCATCACCTTGCCGTCAAGAATGGTGCTCGCCCTGTTAAACAAGCCCAAAGGCGCTTTAGTTCGGACTTAGTTCCCCTGATTAAAATTGAAGTTAACAAACTCATTGAAGCTGGATTTATTCGGGAAGTTAAATACCCAACATGAGTTTCAAGTATTGTCCCTGTAAGGAGGAAAAATGGTCGGATTCGAGTATGCGTTGACTTCAGGGATCTCAACAATGCGTGTCCCAAATATGAATTCTCACTTCCTATTACAGAGCTGATGATCAATGCTACTACTGGTTACGAGGCAATGTCTTTTATGGACGGTTCGTCGGGCTATAACCAAATTCGCATGGAACCAAAAGATGAAGATCTTAATGCATTCCGCATCCTCAAGGGTATTTATTGCTACAAGGTAATACCTTTTTTGACTTGAAGAATGCCGGTGCTACTTACCAAAGGGATATGCAGAACATTTTCGATGATCTTCTCCACAAGAATGTCGAATGTTATGTTGACGACTTGGTAGTAAAATCAAGAGAGAAGGGCGACCACTTGAAAGACTTGAGAATGGTATTTGAGTTTCTCCGAAGGTACCATAAGATGAATCCATTGAAATGTTCCTTTGGAGTTACTGCTGAAACGTTCCTTGGTTTCATTGTCCGACATCAAGGGATCGAAATTGATCAAGCCAAAGTGGATGCCATTTTGAAATGCCTGAGACTCAGGATATTCATGAATTGAAAAGCCTGCAAGGAAAGCTAGCATACCTTAGAATATTAATCTTGAACCTAGCTGGAAGGTGCCAACCATTTAGTCGCCTCATGAAGAAAGGCGTTCCTTTCAAGTGGGACCAAGCTTGTAGCAATGCCTTTGAAAATATCAAAACCTACTTGATGAAGCCTCCAGTTTTAGCAGCTTCTATACCTGGAAAACCATTGATACTATACATTGCGGTACAAGAAAGGTCTGTTGGAGAACTGTTGGCCCAAGAAAATAGTGAGGGGAAAGAAAAATCTCTTTACTACTTGAGCAGGATGATGACACCAAACGAGCTGAATTATTCTCCAATTGAAAAGTTGTGTTTGGCGCTAGTCTTATCAATTCAAAAGTTGAAGCACTACTTTCAAGCTCATGTTGTCCGTCTTGTTTCTAAAGCAAATCCCATCAAGTTCGTGATGTCAAAACCTGTTCTTAGTGATCGACTAGCGAGATGGTACCTCTAATTTCAACAATTCGAGATTTTGTACATCCCTCGAAAGGTTGTAAAAGGACAAGCACTGGCAGACTTCTTGGCAGATCATCCGATACCTGATGACTGGGAGCTAACTGACAAACTACCTGATGAGGAAGAATGGTCGTTGAAGTTCAACCTCCATGGAAGATGTACTTTGATGGTGATGCACATCGTGGATGAGCTGGTGCTGGTGTAGTATTTGTCACTTCTCAAGGTGAAGTTTAGCCATACTCTTTTACGTTGACACAACTCTGCTCTAACAATGTTGTTGAGTATCAAGGACTAATACTTGGACTTGAAATGGCTGTCGAAATGGAGCGTTTGCAATTGCAAGTCTTTGGTGACTCTCAGTTTATGGTCAATCAGCTTCTAGGTAGTTACGAGGTCAAGAAGCCGGAACTACGCCCGTATCATGATTACGCTAAAAAATTAATGGGGTGGCTCGGTGATGTGACTATTCAGCATGTGCCAAGGAAAGAAAATAAGAAGGCTGATGCTTTAGCTGCCCTAGCTTCATCGTTAACCCTACCTGATCAAGCGTAAGTTACTGTTTGCCAAAAATGGGTAGTACCGCCGCCAAATGAGGCTGAAGGTGAAGAAAATGAACTCAAGAATCTTGTCGTTGTTTCTGAAGTTGAGAAAGAAGAATGGCGACAACCCATTATCGACTACTTATGCTATGGGATACTTCCAGAAAATCCGAGGAGAAGGACTGAAATCTGTCGTCGTGCACCTCGCTTCCTTTACCACAAAGATACTCTATACAGAAGGTCATTTGAGGGAGTACTCTCGATGCTTAGGGGAAGAAGAAGCACTCCAAACTTTGCAAGAGGCACATTTTGGGGTATGTGGGTCATACCAGTCTAGACCAAAGCTCCACTTTCATATAAAAAGGATTGGATATTATTGACCAACGATAGTAAAAGATTGCTTGGACTACGCTCGAAGATGCAAGGCTTGTCAATTCCCTGCGGATTTTATTCATCAACCTCTTGAAGTGTTGCACTGTGGCATCCTGGCCGTTTGACGCTTGGCGATTGGATGTTGTTGGACCACTGCCAAAGTCTTCTGGTGGCACCCATACATCTTGGATGCAACTGACTACTTCTATAAATGAGCTGAAGTTGTTGCTCTTAAGAAGGTAAAGAAATAAAATGTTGCAAGTTTCATTCGAACAAACATAATATATCGCTTTGGCATTCCTCGTTACATAATAACAGATAATGGAAATCCATTTGATAATAGGTTGATGAACAAGATTCGTGATCTCTTTGGCTTCAAGCAACGTAACTCTTCGATGTACAACGCTGCCGCCAATTGTCTAGTTGAGGCATTCAACAAAACTCTATGCAACTTGATAAAGAAAGTCATCTCCAAATCCAAATGAGATTTAAATAACCGCATGGAAGAATATATATAGGCATATAGTACGACTCACCGCGCGCCAACACAAGCGATTCCTTATTCACTCTTTTATGGAGTCGAAGCCGTCTTGCCACTTGAGTGTCAAATACCTTCATTACGACTGGCTATTCAAGAAGGGATCACTGATGATAAAAATGCTCGACTTCGATTAGTAGAGTTGAAGTCTCTTGATGAGAAGAGGTTGGAAGCTCAATAGAGTCTTGAATGTTTTCAAGCTCGATTGTCACGCGCCTTCAATAAAAGAGTTCGCCCGAGATCATTTCAAGTAGGAGATCAAGTCCTTGCCATACAAAGACCCATTATTACTTCCCATAAACCTTTAGGGAAGTTCACTTCAAATTGGGATGGCCCATATGTCATACAAGAAGCTTACTCAAGTGGGGCTTACAAGCTGGTTGATGCAGATGGCATGAGAATCGACCTGATCAATGGCAAGTTTTTGAAGAAGTATTATCCTTGAAGTTGCAACGCTCCTTGACGCATGAGCCTAAACTACATGTTCGAACGCTCCTTGACGCATGAGCTTAAACTGCATGTTCTTACACTCCTGTCCCGCAAGAGTATAAACTGTGTATACACAAAAAAAAAGTCTTCTTGGTTGAAAACCTCGAAAGAGGCGGCCTAGCAAAAGTTAGGACATAAAAAAAATTAAAAAAAAATCCACCTATTCTGAACTACGATATGACTTGATCCTCTTCACCAAGTGTCACGAACCGAATTCCCACCGTCGGGACTGTGATGGCGCCTAGCACTACACTTTCTAGGAAAACCAACATTAGAGGTTCACAACATAAAAATCTTATAATATACGGAGAACCACTACAACCCAACACATGATAATTAAATTAAGAAAAGGAAATTTGCATAATGATAATGCGCAAGAGAAATTTATATGTCTAACTACCCGTGATCTGGAGTCACAATTCACGGACTACTAAGATTAACTACAAGTAGCTGCGATCTCAGAATCAGCTCGGACCGATACCTGGATCTGCACAGAAAGTGCAGCATCAGTACAACTGACCCCATGTACTGGTAAGTGTCGAGCCTAACCTCGGCGAAGTAGTGACGAGGCTAGGACAAGACACCCACATATAACCTGAACAGTATAATCATGCTAAAGGCAACAACATCAACAAAGCAATAAAGCAAAATTAATGGGAAGGGGACATACAATAGGGGATTTCAATATAAGGAGTGAGAATAACGAAAAGACAGAATTAAACAGTAATCCGTAACCAGTTTAAGCAATTAACAGCAAAGGAAAACTGCACGACATCACCCTTCGTGCTTTTATTCTCAACCTTACCAAATAAATAAATAGAACGGCACGACATCACCCTTCGTGCATTAAACCTCTCATAATATACATGACATCACCCTTCGTGCTTTTATTCTCAACCTTACCAAATAAATAAATAGAACGGCACGACATCACCCTTCGTGCATTAAACCTCTCATAATATACATGACATCACCCTTCGTGCTTTATCTCTAATAAATCATGGCACGACATCACCCTTCGTCCTTTACACTCTTTCTCACAATATGAATAACGCATGCACGACATCACCCTTCGTTCTTTACACTCCCCCTCACAAATCACAGAATCAATAACAACTGATAGATATGAGTATCACAAAGAAACCAATGTTTTATCCATAATTAATATCACAATATAACCTCAACCTTCAATCAATATTCGAAAGTTACCAAATCTCAGTGAAATCAGATATAAGTGACCCAACATTTCAGATAACACGCTAAGCATGGATAGTAGAATTTAAGGCTACAAAATAGACAAGAATAAAATTTCACTCGCATACTATGACTCGACAACAACGCATAAATTCTTTTCACCTAACCTATACATCGTATTTAACAACCAAACACGTAGCAAGTAAACACATAATACCTATTCCCTCGAGACAAAGTTAGTCACGACACTTACCTCGATTCGTATGCCATTCACTGCTCAAGCACCGCTTTTTCTTTAGAATTCACCTCCAACCCACTCGTATCTAGTAATAATTATCTTAATATCATCAATTATCGCTGAAGAAATCAACTTTAATGAATAATCACAGATTTCCCGAATTTTCCCCAAAAAAGTCAAAAATCGACCCCGGGCCCGCTTGGTCCAAACTCGAGGTTCGGACCAAAATCCGTTTACCCATTAAACCTCGAGCCTGAATATGTAATTAGTTCCGGAATCTAACCCCAAATCGAGGTATAAATCCCCAAATTTGTAAAATTCCCAATTCCCCCCAAATCCCTAATTTCTACCCTTGAAGAACAACATTTAGGACTAGAAATCTAATGGGTGTTGATGGAAATTGAAAGGAATGAGTTTAAGAACACAAACCTATGATTTGGTGTTAAATTCCCACTTCACAAATCGCCCAAGGTTGAGTTCTAGTGACGAAAATATGAAATTTTGAACAAATCCCGTCTTTGAAGTCTGTTTTAAAACACTGGACATGCCTTCATTGCGTTCGCGAGAGGCGTGTCGCGGTCACGAAGCTATGGCCCTATTGGCCGATGTGTTCGCAAGGTAACCCACGCATTCGCGAAGTCATTCTCCCCCCAGGACTTCGCGTTCGCGAGCCAAGTGCCGCGTTCACATAGAAGGTTACTGACCCCCTCGCCCAGGTTCCTTAGACCATCGCGTTCGCGGGAGACTGATCGCGCTCGCGAAGGGTACCACCCCCATTGCTTCACATTCGTGAAGAATAAATTTCCTCCCATCCTATCTTACACTTCGCGATCGCGAAGCACAAATTACCTGTGCACCAGAAACAGCAGAACAACAGAAATTCTAAGTCCGAAACATCCCGTAGCCTATCCGAAACTCACCCGAGCCCTCGGGGCTCCAAACCAAACATGCACACAAGTATAAAAATATCTTACGAACTTGCTCGTGCGATCGAACCACCAAAGTAACACCTGAAACTACGGATTTAACATCAAAATCAATGAAATTCTCAAGAACACTTAAAGTTACTATTTTCTCAACCGAAGGTTCGAATCATGTCATTTAAACTCCGTTTCTCACCAAATTTCACAGACATGATTTAGATATTATAAAGGACCTGCACCGGGCTTCGGAACCAAAATACGGGCCCGATACCATAAAAAATCAAACATTAAGGACATACTTTAAAACCATAGATTTTTTCTGAAATTCAATTTTAATCAAAAATTCATTTCTCGGGCTATGGATCTCAAAATTTGATTCCGGGCATACGTCCAGATCCCATATTTTATTACCGATCCACCGAGACTGTCGGAATACGGGTCCGGGTCCGTTACACAAAACGTTGACCAAAGTCAACTAAAAATCATTTTTAAATTTTAAAAATTATTATTTCTCCTATTTCCACATAAAAACTTTACGGAATTATGCCCGGACTGTGCACGCAAATCGAGAATGATAAATATAAGATTTATAATGCTAATGAGCGTGGAATAAAGTCCTAAAACACAAGATGGCCCCTTAGGTCATCACACAGAGGTACGTAGGCAGTTTAGAGTTTCATTCTGAGTTCAGTCGCATAAGTTCAAAAGATACATAACCCCCCAATTTTTGTTCGAATGAAGTACGATGGAGTGTAATTCATTCAATCAACACTTGAAAATCGAGCTTAGATACCATTCTTCTATTAAACTTTGGATCCCGTTGGATTTAAAGGGGGAAATCCTCCATTATAAATTGCTATCTTCATGGGACGATTTTAGGAGGATGCGAAGTATTTGCGCCGAAATCCGGGGGTTCACTATGTTTTCATGTTCGTGAAATCTTTAACTATGCCGGTCTTCAAGTTCTTCGATCTTCAAGTCAAAATATTTAAGCCTCCAAGTCTTCAAGTTGAGATCCTCAAACTCGCCGCTCTTCAAGTGGAAGTATTTAAGCCCTAAAAGTCTTCAGGTTGAAGTGTCAAAGTCCACTGAATCGTCAAGTCCATCAAATCTTCAAGTTTGTCGGTCTTCAAGTTGAAGTATGCAAAGTCCACCAAATCTTCAAAGTTTTCCAAGTGTTCAAGTCGACGTCGTCAATTCCACGAAGTCTTCGAGTTGAAGCTTTATAATTTTCCAATCTTAAGGTGGACATATGAGTCCCTTTGCACCTTAAGTTGGCCTCTTCGTGGGTTTGTCCTTAAATGGAACTATAACTTTCCAATATTAATGTGGACATATGAGTCCCTTTGCACCTTAAGTTGGCCTTTTCGTGGATTTGTGCTCAAAGAAAACTATATTTTCCAATCTTAAGGTGAACATGTATGTTTCTTGAGAGTAATCTCTCCGATAGTCGGGGAACATTGAGATTAATCTCTCTGATAGTCGGGCCATATTGAGAGTAATCTCTCCGATAGTCAGGGCACATTTAGAGTAATCCCTCCGATAGTCGGCGCACATCGAGAGTAATCTCTTCGATAGTCGGGTCATTTTGAGAGTAATCTCTCCGATAGTCGAGCCACATTGAGAGTAATCTCTCTGATAGTCGGAATTTGAGAGTAATCTCTCTGATAGTCGAGCCACATTGAGAGTATCTCCAATAGTTGCATCATTTTGAGAGTAATCTCTCAGATAGTCGAGCCACATTGAGAGTATCTCTCCGATAGTCGGGTCATTTTGAGAGTAATATCTCCGATAATCGGGCCACATTGAGAGTAATCTCTCCGATAGTCGGGCCACATTAAGAATTATCTCTCCGATAGCCGGGCAGGAATGAGTAATCATCCCCTCACACCCTAAGACTGCCTTCTTCATGCGGGGACCATCTTTTTAAACAAGAACAAATCCTTCTCGTTCGACCTACAAAAAAAGGACAGAAAACACAGAATAATTAAATCAAAAAAAAAAGTACCTTTGCGCATGCTTCCTAAACTTTAGAAGTCGAAGTAAGATTGACTTTGAGAATGCCGCGGGTTTATGCTAAATAAACATGAGCATATGACTTTATATAAGTGCTGAAAGGTGACGTTGTGTGATGACCCAAGGGGTCATTTTATGAATTAAGACTCTGTCCTAGGCTTATTAACTATTAAAAGGCTAATTTTAATCACCTCGATTTGTATGCGCATTCCGGGCGTGAAACCGGAAAGCTTTTATGTGAAAATATGAGAAATAGTAATTTTTGGAATTTAAAACTTGGTTTTAGTTGACGTTGTTCAACATTTTTATTAAATGGATCTGGATCTGTGTTTCGATGATCCCGAGAGGTCCGCAGTAAAATATGAGACTTGGGCATATGCCCGGAATTGGATTCCGAGGTCCATAGCCTTAGAAATCAATTTTTGAAAGAAATTATCTTGCTGGATTTTTAATGAAATGAAGAAAAGAATTAATGTTTGAAACCATGGGTATCGGGTCCGTATTTAGGTTTCAGAGCCCGGTACAAGTTTGTTATAATGTTTAAGTGCTATATGTGAAATTTGGTGAGAATCGGAGTTTAATTGATGTGATTCGGACTTCCGGTTGAGAAATAATGAACTTAAAGTGCTCTTGAGAAAAATGATGAGTTTGAGGTTTAATTCATAGTTTTACATGTTATTTTCATGATTTGATCGCACGAGCAAGTCCATATGATGTTTTTAGACTTGCGTGCATGTTTGGTTTAGAGCCCCGAGGGCTCGGGTGAGTTTCGAATATGCCACGGGCTGTTTTACACTTAAAAAATTTGCTGGTTTTGCTGTTTTCTGGTGCCCAGCTCTCTCTTCTTCGCGTTCGCATTACCTCAGTCGTGAACACGTAGTATAAATAGCTGGGGGTCGTTTTTGTTCTATGCGAACGCGTAGATCCTCACGCGAACGCGAAGCACTGGAAGTTAAAGATTCGCGAGCATATGCTGGGCTATGCGAACGCAGAGGGTAACTGGGCCTGGGGGGAGGGGAGCCTGGTTGTAATATGCGAACGCGGCCCACCTTACGCGATTACGAAGTTCATTGGCCCATTACCCTACGCGAACGTGGGCAGGCTCACGCGAACGCGATGAAGGCCTGTCAGTCATATTTAAACACTGTTAAACACGGGCATAACCCTTTCTTTCACTATTTTTCGAACTACCAAGCCCTAAGGACGATTTTCTTCACCAAAGTTCATCCCCAAAGTGTTGGTAATCAATTCTAAACTCTACTCTTTCAATTACCCAATATTTTTCATCACTTTTAAATCAAAAATCAAGAGTTTTCATGGTAAAAATTGAGGGTTTGGGTAGAATTAAGAAATTTTGTAAAAATCGAATCTTTACCTCGAATTGAGGTCGGATTTCGAAACTAATTGCATATTCGGGCTTGGGGGTGAATCGGTAAACATAATTTGGTCCGAACCCCGAGTTTGGACCAAGCGGGTCCGGGGTCAGGTTTTAACTTTTTTTGAGAAAACTTAGGAAAAATTATAATTTTCGTAAAGTTAGTTCCTTTAGCAATTATTAATGATAGTTAGTTAATTATGGTTAGATTGGAGTGTATTGGAGGTGAATTCAAAAGGAAAAGCTATAATTGAGCAGTGAGTGGCCTGCGAATTACAGGTAAGTGTTTGGTTTAACCTTGACTTGAGGGAATATGAATCCCCAACTTAATTGCTATGTGAATTTGCATGTGTGTGGTATATAGGTGAGGTGATGAGTATTTATGCACCACCAAATTATCTGTTAAACATTATCCCTTCCCCGTTTTCAGTTTATTTGATTCATGGCTTAATTGTTTTATGCTCATTGATGTTTCTATGACGACTTGGCTTTGTTAACTTGATGATAAGTCTTAGTTCAATTATATTTGGAAAGTGTTGGTTGTTCCCTTAGTTTCATTATGGTACATAAAGGTTGAGCGAGTTGACATTGTTTTACGAAATATGTATATTCCTGTTGGTTTCATTTTGAGATGATATTGATGAAGTTTACGAGAATATACAGTTTCTTGTTTATATTTGTTGAGACAAAAATGTTATGAAAGGCTTGGCCTGAATTGTGAGAGTTTTCATAAATAAACTGATATGATATGTCTGGTGGGAGTGGGTTGCACGCCGCAACAAGGAGTAATAAGAGTGGACAGGTGGGATCGGGTTGCACGCCGCAACAGGAGCAATAAGGGCGATATCTATCTATCTATCTATATATATATATATATATATATATATGTATATATATGGAGGAGCAATAAGGGTGGACAAGTGGGAGCGGGTTGCACGCCGCAAAAAGGGAGCAATAAGGGAGGACACTTACATTTTACTGATTTTTAAATGAAAACAAAAATTTGAGAACTTACTGGTTTACTTCACTATTTTTTCATATTTTTGCACTACTTTTATTTTAAAGTTAAAGTTTGGAAATTTACGTGAGAATTGGTTATAGCTGAGACCTAGAAAAGTGGCTGAGTTATTTTAAATTGTTGCTACAATTATTATTTGTTTATTTTAGAATTTCCTTTTTTCTTTATTTTATATTGTTCACAGGTTATATTGTTAATGCCCCGCCGTAGCCTCGTCACTACTTCGTCGAGGTTAGGCTCGACACTTACTCAGTACATGGGGTCTTGTATTGATACTACACTCTGCACTCGTTTGTGCAGATCCAGGTACCAGACAACGTTAGGAGATCTTAGTAGCCGTATTCATCATTTGGAGACACGAGGTATATCTGCCGGCATCTGCAAATTCCTGGAGTCTTCTCCTAGCTTTATAGAGATTGTTTTATTTTACTCAAAACAGATATATTATTTCTTCAGCCCATTATTTGTAGTATTCTTAGAAGTTCGTGAATTGTGACATCAGACTCTGGAGTAGTCTTAGAGTTATACATATTTAGTTTGTGGCTCGGTTTATTTATTTGTTTAACATTTTATTTATGAGGTTATTCGCTGGAAATCTTTAGACTTAATTTACTTTAAATTTGTTTTATTGTGTTTAAATAAGTAATCAAAGAAAAAATAGCTAATCTAATTCTAACATTGATTTGCCTAACAAGTGTGGTGTTAAGCGCCATCACGATCTTTAAAGTTGGAAATTTGGGCCGTGACACGTTAAAAATCCTTTTGTCGATATGGGATCAGTGCTAAGGCGGCATCTACAGTTTTTCTCCAACATGGATTAGGCATGAGTGGCTGACTTCAACAAGGAATCAAATTGCTTCCTTGATTAAACCACGTAAAGGCTGGAGGAAAAATCAGTCGTCGACGCATCCAACATTAATGCAGAAACTACTCACAAATCTTTTCATATTGAGTTACTCAGTTATTTGCAAATGAAAGCCTATATAGAAACCAGGTGTATATTAAAATAATATATTTTTTTGGTCTTTGGTCACTTAACCTTAATTACGTGGAACATTTGACTTAAAGTTTCCATGAATTATTTTGTCTTATATGAGCTTATATCTGATTTTGCTACTTGCTCAGATGAATTAGTTGATTTAAATTAAGGTCTTGGCATGGATTATACACTGAAAGAAAACGGTTTAATTTGAAAAGATTGAAAATTTATAGCTTTTCATCTCTATGACAAGCGACGTGCGAGTTGCTCAATCATTTAAACACCGTACTTCAAGTCTTGTCTTTGATAAGTTTGATATTTTAACAAGTCTTGAAGTATGAGACATTTATAAACATTTAAATTTTATCGAATCTAAATCGATAAAATAATTTAGATTATATTTTAAATTTAAGATATATCGGTCCAAATAAATATTATGGGCTAATATAATTGAATTAATTATATAAATTCAATATATATAGATTAAATAAATAAGTCTTAATCCATTAGGCTAGCCCATTTAATTGGGCTAAAGTGATGAGTCCACTTTATTAAGCCCAATATGTCATCTTCCTAGAGGCCCAATTTGGTGCCACGTGTCATATGACGTGGCACGCCAAGTCAAGCGGAAGATCCAATAGGATCATGCCACGTGTCAAAATGACAAGGCATGCCAAGTCACATTAAAAGGCTAATGAAATCGCGCCACTTGTTCAAGTGACATATTCTGGCCAATCAAATACGGCCATGTCACACTTCAATTTGATTGGTCAGAAAGAGTTTGTTCTTATCACAACTCTTCCCTTCCACAACTATAAATATGGGTCTTCATAACCCAGAAAAGGGACATGAAGTTATAACAAGAAGCAAGAGAGAGCTCGTGGATCAAAACCTTCATATTTCTCTACAAGTTTCAAGCTTCAAGCAATCAAGTTCAAGTTCAAGAAATCAAGTTCAAGTTCAAGAAATCAAGTTCAAGTTCAAGAAATCAAGTTTAAGCTCAAGAACGAAGAACAAATCAAGTTCAAGCTCAAGAACAAAGAACAAATCAAGGTTCAAGGAGTACGAGTTCAAATCAAAGTTCGTGCTAGTTGAATTCAAGATCATCATTCGTGACAACAAATATAGATTTAAGATCAAGCTCAAAGCCCCTTGAATTTATTTACTATTGAAAAAAAGAATCAGAGGATTCATAGAGATTGCACTCAAATATTTGAAATAAAATACTACGATAGTTGCAATATTTTTCGGCTTGATTTTATTTTCTCGACGCAAATTTATTGTCTACAATTACCCCTCTTTTACACCTTTATGTTTCTATATGTTTTTATATACGTCCTTAGTTTGTAAATAACAAGAAATCAATCTTAGTATATGGTTCTCTTTTCGACTTCTTAACAATTTTGATGGATTAACCTATAACTTCCTAGGAGAAACCGGTTAAGTTAAACCCAATAAATTATCACAAAGGTGATTAAATGGGTATATACATTTAACTATGGTCAGGATGAAGTTAAAGAAAAAAGTGTTAAGAAAAGATTTGTTTCTTTAAAAAGTTGGAAAGAAGAGATGAACAGAGAAATTAAAAACTAAAAAAAAAAAGAGTATAGAAGGGGTAATTTTCAGTTCATAACATTGGTAAGAATGTAACACCATGTCTATAGATTAAGAGAGGGAAAGTACCGAGTAGAATTTTACAACATAAAACTCCAATATCCCCTTCCTTTCATCGCCCACCATCCAAAAACCTTGTATTATACCACCTATATAATATTATGTATGCCTTAGTAGTTCCTATCTCAAGCTTGTAAAATAAATAAATCCGTATGCTTCAGTGTGCAAGTTTTTAATTCTCAAGTTCAACAAAGTTTTCGAATTTCCGGAAAGGGAAATCCCTCTCCTGTAAACATGTAAGTTACTGTTATTATCTAAATTATATTTCTGGATATTACCCATGTTTTACTGTTTTTATGTTTCTATATGTTTTTATATATGTCCTTAGTTTGTAAATAACTAGAAATCACTCTTAGTATATGGTTCTCTTCCCGACTTCTTAAATTTTTTGATGGATTAACCTATAAATTTCTAAGAGAAACCGGTTAAGTTAAGCCCAACAAATTATCACAAAGGTGATTAAATGGGTATATACATTTAACCTTGGCCAGAGTGAAGTTAAAGAAAAAAGTGTTAAGAAAAAATTTGTTTTTTAAAAAGTTGGAAAGAAGAGATGAACAGAGAAATTTAAAATAAAATAAATATATATATATATATATATATATATATATATATATATATATATATATATATATATAAAATAGCTAGTGACAGAGTTGCAGCTAAGAATTAAAAGAGCGAGTGAGTATATGAGATGTAACGACCCGACCGGTCGTTTTGAGGTCTAGCACATCATTCAGCGGTTTGAAGTCATGAGAAACTCTATTTCAGGTATTATGACTCGTGGGCATGGTCGGAGTTGAATTTCGGGAAGTTCAGAGTCAAATTGGAAAGAAAATTCTCATCTCAGAAGCCTTAAGTTGGAGAAATTGACTAAGATTGGAATTTTGAGTAAATGACCTCCGAATTGAGATTTGAAGCTTCCTGCAAGTTCGTATGATGATTTTAGACTTGGGCGTATGTCAGGATCGGGCTTTGGATAACCCGGGAGCGTTTCAGCATATATTGTGGAAGTTAACATTTTTGAAGAAATTTTCTAAGTATGGGTTGAAGTGTATCTCAATGATATTGATGTCCGTTTGGGATTCCGAGCCTGGTAATAGCTTCGTATGGTAATTCTGGAGTTGGGAGCGTGATCGGAAATGAATTCGGATATCCGTAGGTTATTTTGAAGTCATTTGGCTAAAGATAGAAATTTGAAGGTTTTTGAGAAATCCGATCGGAAGTGGAAATTTTGATATCGGGGTCGGAATGCGATTCTGGAAGTTGGAGCAGGTCCGTGATGTCGAATATGACTTGTGTGCAAAATTTGGGGTCAATCGGACGTGATTTGATAGGTTTCGGCATCGGATGTGAAAATTTGAAATTTCAAGTTCTTAAAGTTTGAGTTTTAGTGCGATTCGTGATTTCGGTGTTATTTGATATGATTTGAGGCCTTGAGCAAGTCCGCACTATATTTTGGAACAGGTTGGTGTAATTGAACGGGACCCCGAGGGGATTCCGGGTGGTTAAAGGATCAAGTTTGGAGTTTGAAAAAGTGCTGAGGTTGCTGTCATCTGGTGTGACCGCACCTGCGAGGCTTTGGCCGCAGGTGCGGCTTTGGCGCCGCAGGTGCGAGATTGTGCTGGCTTGGATGGGAGCGCAGGCACGATATAATTTCCGCACCTGCGAAGGCGCAGATGCGGACAATGGGGCGCAGGTGCGGATCCGGGCTGGAGCTGAGGAAGCCGCGGGTCAGGAGTTTGGTCGCACCTGCGTGAGTGCAGGTGTGAAGGTTGGATCGCAGGTGCGGAAATGAGGCCTGGGCAGAATGTTTTAAAACGGGATTTTCGGCCATTTCTTCATTATTTCATTTGGTGTGGGCGATTTTGAGGAGCTTCAAGAAGGATTTTCATCATGCATTACTAGGTAAGTGATTCCTTCCCATTCCTAAGCTAAATATGTGATCTTACATGGAATTAGACATGAGAATTTGTATAAAATTGGGATTTTAAGGGAAGACCTAGAAATTTGGTAATTTGGATTTTAGCCACGAATTTGAGCATGTAATTTGGAGTAAATTGTATATTTGAGCTAGTAAGGCTATGGGTAGAGTTTATCTTCGAGAAATTTCGAAATCCGGGCACGTGGGCCTGAGGGCATTTCGGTCAATTCCTTGAGCGGAGTTGGGAATTTATATAATTTGAGTTGTTGCAAATATTAGAGTATATTTTCATTGGTTTGTCGTTATTTGGATAGTTTTGGGGTGTTGTACATCCATTGGAGTCGTCGGAAGGGCTTGGAAGCCGTTTATGGAATTTCTGAGCGAGGTAAGTCTCCTTTCTAACTTTGTGAGGGGGAATTGTCCCCATAGGTGAACTAAATGAATACATGCTATTAATTGCGGGGGATACGTACACACGAGGTGATAGGAGTCCATGCGTAGCTACTATTATGCCATGTCCGAGTAGCCTAGGACCCACTAGCATGTCTTACATGTTGTACGTGTGATCCTGCAATAATATTAGACTGATAATGCTATTGAATTGCTAATTTATTTCCTAAGAAGGCTAGAGTGTACCTTTCTTAATCATTTAGAAAGAGAATTGATTCCTCCGTGGATAATTGTGTTCCTGATAAGGTTATATTATTGAATATTTGTAAACGTGGCAAATGAGTTTCAAAACAAAGATTTAAATGCTATTTTTCGTGTTCCTTTAAGAAGAATTTTACCACTTTCCTGAGTAACTGCTTCCTTGATAAAAAATGTGGACTTATTATGTGAATATGTGTATCTATGGGTGCTTGAGTCGCATGTATGATTCGCGAGCAGGATAATACTGTATTTATGTATAACCGCGTCGCATGATCGATTCGCGAGCGGGGCAGATAGATTCATCTATGGTTCGAGCCATTCGACCCTCGGCAGTGCATAATTTATCATTGTTGGTCCGCGCCGTTCGACCCTCAGCACTTTGTTTGCGCATGATAAATGTTGCGTATTTCCTGTGATTTATACATGTTTATCAACCTAAAGAAGTTTGTAATGGCCAGTTAAGAAGAAGAAGAATTGATATGTAAAACGTGAAATAAGTCTGATGTTTCTTATCCCTGATTATGATTTAAATTGTCAACTGAAATGACGAAGATTTAAAGGGTTAAATGTGGAACGAGTTGATATTATTTATTCCTGATTTTAATAAATTGCCTATGACATTCATGCTTAGTGTCTTACTTGATTATACTAAATTGACTTCTAGCAAGTGTCTAATTCGAGCTCTCGTCACTACCTCTCTGAGGTTAGGCGGGATACTTACTGAGTATATGTTGTTTTTGTACTCATGCTACACTTACTGTGCATTTTGTTGCACGTGTACCTTCATAGCAATATGGCTGACTTGGAGACTTAGACGAGCTGCATCACTCGGAGACAACCCGCAGTTGGCAAAGTCTTCCTCTATGTATTGTATTTTCATTTTCATTCCTTGTCCAATTTTGTATTTCGGACAAGCTTTGGTAGAATTTGTAAAATTCTTTGAGATTGCTCAGGTACTTGTGTCACCGGGTTCTAGGGTGTGTTTGGGATGTATTTTATAAAGAAAATAGAATATTAAACTGTCGTGTTTACTTAGCGGATTTTATTCAGTTATTATGTAATAAAGTGAAAGGTAATGATTTCAAAAATGCTAAAACATGAAATTTAACTTAACCATTTAATGATTGGCTTGCTTGACAGTGGTGTCCGACGCCATCACGACTTTATGGATTTTGGGTCGTGACACAACATGGTATCAGAGCTCTAGGTTCCCTTAGGTTTCACGAGTCATGAGCGAGTCTTGTAGAGTCTTGCGGATCGGTATAGAGACGTTTGTGCTTATCTTCGAGAGGCTACAGGGCTGTTAGGAGTACTTCCCTTCTTGATTCCTCATCGTGCGATTCGATTCCCTTGAGGCTTATGCCTACGTTCCTTCTTACTCAATCTTACGCGTCGCGAAGCACTTGCTATGAATAAGGAATTTGAGGAATTGAAATGGTGCTACGAATATGGTGCGAGATGTTTTCCATGTGTAGTTGGTTGGGGCTGTTGTTGTTGCCCTGCAAAAGAATATTATGTTGTTTCAGCTCGGTTGCTGTGTTTCTGAGAACTTTGAAGCTATGCTTAGATTGTTATGATGATTATGATTGGTTATCGCGCGGTGTTGATATGATGATAGAATGCTTGCCCATATGTTGGGGGTGATGAATGGCTTGAAGGGAGGTATTCTCAGGGCGTGATTTCGGGATTTCAGCATTTTAGTTCCGGCAGAGGGGGTGCATTTGAACTATAAATGGTCATGTTTTGGATTAATAAAGCAGTAAGACTTGGTGTTTTCAAGTGAGGTGGGATGTTCACCTGTGATGTGGTGTCGTCATCACTGATCAAATGGAATATGTTAAGTCTGTCGGTGCTATGGTTTCTTCGGTTGCATTGGGTCAAAGTGTTGTGAAGTAGTATTGAAGAAGCGGTTGTCAGAGATTGTGGTGCATGGTGGTTCAGGACTGGATAGTTATTTCTAATGAAGACAGATCGAGAAAAATGATCCTCGGAGAATTTGAAGTCGTGGTGATCTACTGGATTAAGAACTACAGAGAATGATATTGAATTGAGGCAGCGTACGATGAAGGAAGATATGTGAAAACTGATAGGCGGTGGTTCCCTTTCTAAAAGGCCAGGTGTAAGGAACAGAAGTCAGGTAGTTTTTTAAAGGAATGAGTTTAACAAGTGGGAGAGTGGCAGCGTAGCACAGAATTTCAGTGGTAAGACAGCTGCCTATCTTGAGGGAAGTTTTAGAGTTATAATGGATGGTGATTGGTCCACAAGCTTAAGTTGAAATGTGGGTTATTTCGGCGGAAGGTTGGATACAACAGGGAGGAGTTCTTAGGAATGAAGAAGGACGCAATGTCGCGGTGAATATGAAGATGTTGTAGCGCATTTAGTAGATGTCCATAAGGAGCGGGAGAACTGGTAAGGTTGGTGAATGAGAGCAGGCTTAGGATGGGGTATCGATGTTGCAGAGAGTGTGCATTTCAGCGTCGTTGGAAGGTGTCAGTTGGTGATTCTCACAGGTGGGTTATCTCCTCTGAGTAGGTTAGCGGTTGTGTGGTTGGAAAGTTTCTGCGAGGCATTCTGGTGGCTATTCGGTAGGAGGCAAAATGTGTGAATGGTGCTAGAGAATTTGAGTATTTAGGGAATGCTGACAAGGGAATTTGGAAGGATTGGTTGAGAAAAATCATGTTAACTTGGAATTGGGTTGTAGGATTGTGTTCTCATGAGGTGGCATACTGTCAGCGTAATGACAAGTTATTGCAGCTAAGGGAAAGGAGTAAAATGGTGATTGTGCGTGGGATTTGGCGAATGTGTGTAGAAGTTGGCCCTATTGGACCAGGGTTAGGCTTTGGAGGATTCAGAATTTATGCTTAAGGCATAGGCAAGTTGTTAGGGTAGTGACTCAGTCACGAGCTTCATTGAAAAGGGTGTTCGTGTGCTAGAAGAGCCTTGAAGTTGATTGTATTCGGGTCCAGTCAGAGTGGGTGACTCTCAATAACGGTCCTAGTGAACTCAAATGTTAAGAATGTGGTGTTAAGGGGTTAAAGGCAGCAGTATGATTAAGAATTGAGATTTTGCAGTGTAATTTCAGAGAGAGGGAAAACGGTTAGAGTGCTCTATGTTATTTTCAGCGTGCATGATAGTATTGGAGGAGTGAGAGAAATAAACTCCGGGTTGTAGAAAGATTATCAGGAGGGTATGAGACGGGTTACGGGATTTAGGCAGCATGGTCTCGTGAATCAAGGTCACTCGGGATGAGTGAGGGTTGAGTTTGCTATGAGTTGAAGGAAGTTGCTATTATTTCTGAGGCAATTGAAGATGATTAAAAGAAGATAGAGTGGTTAGCCATGGTTGAAATGGCGCACTTACGGTAGTGATTGAATTATGTGTATGGTTTGTGACGGTATGTGCGAGGCTTGTCGGTCGCCGTGATAGATTTTATTTGGAAGCATTCAAGCACTATGGCCTGTCATGGGTGGGCGGACCCCGGGAGGGTTATTAGAATGGGTATACCGATCAAAGATGTGAATATGCATGCAAGGAGGTCATGAAATGGTTCATGGGTCTGGAAACGAAATGGTCCTGTGGAATGGAGTCACTAAAGGTGAGTGCGAATTGAGTCGATATGTGTTGATTGGGGTTATCTTTATTCCTGCGGTGAGTGCGAATTGAATTGAGGTACGAGATGGGTCGTGTTATATGAGCTTATGGAAAGTTTAATTGAATCTCACTGCGGTATCGTGGCGGTGTTAGCGTATGGGCATTGTGAGTTATTGTTCATCTTGATCTGTGGCTTGAGCCAAGTGGGGGAGTCTGTTGTTGATAAGTCGATTGCGCGACTGAGTGCTGTATCAGTTTCAGTTTGAAGTATACGGGGGAACCAGTTATGTCCTGCAGAGGTGGAGTTTGAGGATTTGCATGTTTTATGATTATGAGAATTCACTCGTGTGTTGTTATGGTTATCTTGAATATTGTTAAGTAAAAAGGTCTTTATGTGATGAAGGTGTTCACCCTATTAGTGGTTCAAAAGTTATGATGGAATTATTGCGCTATCTCATATTGGCATGTTAGGTGCGGTAAGCAGTACGTAACTGGAAGTAAGGAATCGAGGTTGTGGTTCGGTGTTGAAAAGGATGTCATGAGCTTGGATGAACAAGAAAAAGGGATCTGAATGTTTAGAGTAAGCTGGCGTTGTCTTCAGTGTCACCTGAGATCGATGTTTGGTGATAGAGGCTTTGTATCCTAGTTATGGGTTCTTGATTTGTTTTACAGCGTTAGTGTGGCCCGTGGTGGATGTGCAGACTTGCTACCTTGTGTGGAAGGTCGTGGGAGCGTGACCACGGGATGATCGTATGAGTGTGACATGTAGTCACTTAATGGATTGAAGATTTGGAATGAGTATAAAGAAGTGCAATATTGCTTATTTGAGAATTTATGCCTGGAAGACATTCATTTCATTTGGTTGTGGATTGTGGGGTGTTTTTCCTGGCTATGATGGTTATTCTTGCGTATTATGAGAGGAAGTGGGTTAATATGGACCCAGGTAAAGCTATTAGCCCAGTTTGGTGCGAGCAAGGTAGACTCGATGTTTGTGGATGGATTTAAATATGATTATGGGCTCCGTATGATTCAGACATGTTCATGCCAGTAAAGCGATTTTTATGGAAAGGTATTAGAACAATAGATGTTGTTTTGTCTTCGTTCATTTCATGTAATATTACATCGTGCCGTGTGAGTTGTGGAACGGCTTGATAATTTCTTATGTGTTGAGATTTTCGCGTAGTGATGATGTTATGTGAGCGGGATGGCTCTTGAGATTTCAGATTTTATATCGCACCTCAGTTGTGCTCGAGTTTTGTAGCACATGGCTCTATCGGTCTCCCCAAAATGGTATTTTGCACTTAGCGTGCTTGTGACCGGTATTCAGTAAGTTGTATCAGTGAGCAATTCAGCTCCGTGTATATTTCCTTATGTGAATTTTATGATGAGATTGGGTGGCACGCCGCCACCGGTATGTTATTTGGATCGGGTTGCATGCCGCAACAGTGTGATGATGATTAAGGTTCCTATATTTATTTTTCTTGTGTTTACTTCCTATTTTTTTGAGGAAAGTTCATATTAGTTGCGTGAGTTGAGTAGTCCCTTCCTGAGTCATTTCTTATGTATGATGTTCGAGTTGTGGCCTATTGGTGTGATGTGGTATCATGTGAGACTGTTGGTCATGTCTGGGATGATTTGTTGTCTGAACAGTTCATACTGGGTGGGACGAGATTATTGGATCAGGGATCAGCGCGATAAGATTATGCGGAATATATTAAAGGACAATTACCATTATTTGGTTCATAATGAGATGATGATCTAAGTCAAAAAGGAGAGATTCAATGTTTGGTTAACTCTGCAATTGGTTAGAAATCTCTACACACTTCCTCCGTTGTGGTGGTACCGCTAGCATTATAGCAGTATGTATATATATATCATAAGGTGCATTGGGAGCATCAGATTCGTGGAATTTTGGCTATTAAGGTTCAGGGAGTGTCATTGTGGTCAGATGATGAATTATGTGGTGCATGGTGCTAATTCAGCGAAGGCATGCAGTCATGTTCTAGTATATCATGTGGTAGTTGATACGGTGTTTATATATTTGAACTAGGCATGGCGGAGAAATTTCAGGTGTTGGAACTGGATTCTGAGCTTATTATATGGATAAAAGAAGAAATCTTCAGGTTTGATCAAGCTAATGTACTCAACTGGGTTGTGGTAGCACGGGCAGGTGCACGAGGTGTTAAACAGTGATTTCAGATAACTCCAGAGCAGTTCCTAGCACGTTTGAGGACGAACGTTTGTTTAAGTGGGGGAGAATGTAACGACCCGACCGGTCGTTTTGAGATCTAGCGCGTCGTTCAGCGGTTTGAAGTCATGAGCAGCTCCATTTCAAGTATTATGACTCGTGGGAATGGTCGGAGTTGAATTTCGGGAAGTTCATAGTCAAATTGGAAAGAAAATTCTCTTTTCAGAAGACTTATGTTGGAGAAATTAACTAAGATTGGAATTTTGAGTAAACGACCTCCGAATCGGAGTTTGAAGGTTCCTGCAGGTTCGTATAATGATTTCAGACTTGGGTGTATGTCCGGATCGGGCTTTGGATAACCCGAGAGCGTTTCGGCATATATTGTGGAAGTTAGCATTTTTGAATAAATTTCCTAAGTCTTGGTTGAAGTGCATCTCAGTGATATTGATGTTAGTTTGGGATTCCGAGCCTGGGAATAGCTTCGTATGGTGATTCTGGAGTTGGGAGCGCGATGGGAAGTGAATTCGAATATCCGTAGGTTATTTTGAAGTCATTTGGCTAAAGATAGAAATTTGAAGGTTTTTAAGAAATCCGACCGGAAGTGGAAATTTTGATATCGGGGTTGGAATGTAATTTCGGAAGTTGGAGCAGGTCCGTAATGTCGAATATGACTTGTGTGAAAAATTTGGGGTCAATCTGACGTGATTTGATAGGTTTCGGCATCGGATGTGGAAATTTGAAATTTCAAGTTCTTAAAGTTTGAGTTTTAGTGCGATTCGTGATTTCGGCATTGTTTAATGTGATTTGAGGCATCGAGCAAGTTTGCACTATGTTTTGGAACAGGTTGGTGTAATTGGACGGGGTCGCGGGGGCCTCGGGTAGATTCCGTGTGGTTAACGGATCAAGTTTGGAGTTTGAAGAAGTGCTGAGGTTGCTGTCATCTGGTGTGACCGCACCTGCGAGGCTTTGGCCGCAGGTGCGAGATTGTGCTGGCTTGGCTGGGAGCGCATGTGTGATGTAATTTACGCACCTGCGAAGGCGCAGATGCAGACAATAGGGCGCAGGTGCGGATCCGAGCTGGAGCTGAGGAAGACGCAGGTGCGGGAGGAGCGCAGGTGCGAAGGTTGGATCGCAAGTGCGGAAATGAGGCCTGGGCAGAATGTTTTAAAACGGGATTTTCGACCATTTCTTCATTATTTCATTTGGTGTGGGCGATTTTGAGGAGCTTCAAGAAGGGATTTTCATCATGCATTACTAGATAAGTGATTCCTTCCCATTCCTAAGCTAAATGTGTGATCTTACATGGAATTAGACATGAGAATTTGTATAAAATTGGGATTTTAAGGGAAGACCTAGAAATTTGGTAACTTGGATTTTAGCCACGAATTTGAGCGTGAAATTTGGAGTAAATTGTATATTTGAGCTAGTAAGGCTAAGGGTAGAGTTTATCTTCGAGAAATTTCGGAATCCGGGCACGTGAGCCCGAGGGCATTTTGGTCAATTCCTAGAGCGGAGTTGGGAATTTATATAATTTGAGTTGTTGCAAATATTAGAGTATATTTTCATTAGTTTGTCGTTATTTGGATCGTTTTGGGTCATTTTACGTCCATTGGAGTCGTCAGAAGGGCTTGGAAGCCGGTTATGCAATTTCGGAGCGAGGTAAGTCTCCTTTCTAACTTTGTGAGAGGGAATTGTCCCTATAGGTGAACTATATGAATACATGCTATTAATTGCGGGGGCTACGTACGCACGAGGTGACGGGAGTCCATGCGTAGCTACTATTATGCCATGTCCGAGTAGCCTAGGACCCACTAGCATGCCTTACGTGTTGTACATGTGATCCTGCCAATAATATTAGACTGATAATGCTATTGAATTGGTAATTTATTTCCTAAGAAGGCTAGAGTGTACCTTTCTTAATCATTTAGAAAGAGAATTAATTCCTCCGTGAATAATTGTTGTCACGACCCAAAATCCCTAAGGACGTGATAACGCCGGACATCAATGTCAGGCGAGCCAAATCATTAATTAATTGAAATAAGTTTTCGGTTTTTAACATTTATTAAAACATTTTCGTTCAATTTATTACATGATACTCAAATAAAAGTCTGTTAATTAAAACAATGGTTTAAAGATTACGATTAAGCAATTACATCCCAATACGTATCCCAGAACCCGGTGTCACAAGTACATGAGCAATTTCTAAGAATTTATACAATCATTACAAAGCCTGTCCGAAATACAACTGGAAAAAGATATTTAAAATGAAATAGATACAGTATGAAGGTGACTCTATCAGCCGCGGATCGCCTCCGGATGATGCAGCTCGCCTAAGTCTCCGAATCCTCCGCATTGCTATGAAGGTACATGTGCAATAAAATGCACAACAAGTGTAGAATGAGTACAAAGACAACGTGTACTCAGTAAGTCGCCCGCCTAACCTCAGAGAGGTAGTGACGAGAGGTCAAATTAGACACTTACTAAAGGTCCATTTAAAATATTGAAGAGTGACACTAAACATGGTTTTATCATAGACAATTTATAAAACAGGATTTAAACATCTTTCAACTCCGTTCACATTTAACACTTCATATCTTCGTCATTTTAACAATTAATCAACATGGTGTTAATCAAATAATAATAAATCGACGGGAAGGAACAACTTCTTCCAAAAGTCTTTTTAATAACTTTAAATCTCTGTCATCTCAATTGACAACTTAATATTTCAGGTCAGTAATCAGGCAAATATCATAGCAACTACGCAACAAATATCACGCGCAAGCAATGCCGAGGGTCGAACGGCGCGGACCAACAATAATAAAATGTGCACTGCCGAGGGTCGAACGACTCGAACCATAGATGCATCTATGTGCCCCGCTCGCGAATCGATCATGCGACGCGGTTAACATAATACGGCTAGCCTGCTCGCGAATCATACATGCGACTCAGGTGCTCATATGAATACACACACAAATACAGGGTCTTCCTGCTCGCGGATCACTCAAGCAACTCAGGCAACCAAATTACACATATCCACATATTAAATCCGTATTTAATCAAGAAAATAGTTTCCTCAGGAAAGTGGTAAAATCCTTGTTAAAAGAAACATGAAATATAGGTTTTGAAATCATTTATTTTTGAAACTCATTTGTCAATTTAAATGATATTCCACGATACAACCTAGTCCAGGTACACAAATATCCACAGAGATAAATTCTCTTCCAGAAGGTTAACAATATGAACTCTACCTTTCTTTTACAAATTCAATTACGTTTCAGTCATATCAGCAGTTTAATATTACGGGTAGGGTTGCAGGTACACACATGAAGCATGCTTGTGTGTCCTAGGCTACCCGAACATGGTATAATAGTAGCTATGCACAGACACCCATCACCTCGTGCGTACGTAGCCCCCGAAAATAATAGCATGTACTGAATTAATCCACCTAGGGGGACGATTCCCCCTCACAAAGTTAGAAAGGAGACTTACCTCGCTCTGAAATTTCCATACCCGGACTCCAAGGCCTTCCGACGACTCCAACGGACGCACAACGCTCCGAAGCTACCACATAACGACAAGGAAATGATAATTCATCTAATACTCGCAACAAATTCAAATTATATACTTTCCGAATCCCGCTCAGTGAAATGACCAAACGCCCTCGGGCCCACGTGCTTGGAAATTCGAAATTTCTCGAAGATATATTCTACCCATAACCTTACTAACTCAAATATTCATGCTCAATTCGTGGCTAAAAATCTAATTTTTTCCATTTTCTAGGTTTCTTCAAAATTTCCGAAATTCCTACCAATTTTCATGCCTAATCCATACATATAATATTGTATTTAACTTACAAACGGGAGGAACTTACTTACCTTGACAATGCATGAAAGAATCCTCTCTTGAAGCCTCCCAAAATCGCCTAAGCCATGAAGAAATGAAGACAAATGAACCCAAAATTCTTGTTTTAAAACATTCTGCCCAGGTCGATTTCCGCACTTGCAGTCCTACCTACACACCTGCGATCCCGTAGGTGCGACCAATCTCCCGCACCTACGACTTCCTCAACTTCAGCCCAAAATCACACCTGCGCCCCACTGTCCGCTCCTGCGGCTTCGCAGGTGCGGAAAATCCATCGCACCTGCGGTCCCCAGCCAAGCCTTCCCACTCTCGTACCTGCGACGCCTAAGCTGCACCTGCGGCCAAATCCTCGCAGGTGCAGTCACACCAGATAACAATCTTAACTTCTTCAAACTTCAAATCTTGATTCGTTAACCACCCGAAATCCACCCGAGGCCCCCGTGACCCCGTCAAATCACACTAACCTATCCCAAAACGTAACATGGACTTGCTCGAAGCCTCAAATCACGTCAAATAACCTTGAAATCACGAATCGCACCCAAATTCAATTCTTTAAGAACTTAGAATTTCAAACTTCTACATCCGACGCCGAAACATATCAAATCACACCCGACTGACCTCAAATTTTGCACACAAGTCATATTCAACATTACGGACCTGATCCAATTTCCGGAATCGCATTCCAACCTCGATATCGAAACTTCAACTTCCGGTTGGATTTCTCAAAAACCTTCAAATTTCTATCTTTAGCCAAATGACCCCAAAATGACCTACGGACATCCAAATTCACTTCTAATTGCGCTCCCAATTCCAGAATCACTATACGGAGCTATTACCAGACTTGGAACCCCAAACGGACATCGACCTCACTGATATGCACTTCAAGCCCAAATTCATGAAATCCTTCTAAAATGCTAACTTCCACAATATACTTCAAATCACTCCCGGGTTATCCAAACCCCGAGTCGGACATACACCCAAGTACAAAATCTTCACATGAACTTGCTGGAACTTTCAAATCCTGATTCGGAGGTAGTTTACTCAAAATTCTAATCTTAGTTGTTTTTCTCCAACTTAAGGCTTCTGAAATGAGAATTTTCTTTCCAAATCAATTCTAAACTTCCTGGAATTCAATTCCGACCACGCTCACAGGTCATAATACCTGAAATGGAGCTGCTCACGACTTCAAACCCCTGAACGACGCGCTAGAGCTCAAAACGACCGATCGGGTCGTTATATTCTCCCCCACTTAAACCGATGTTCGTCCTCGAACGTGCTAAGAACCGCTCTGTAGTTACCTGAATCACTGTTTAACATTTCGAGCACCTGCCCGTGCTACCACCACCTGGTCGAGCACAATAGCTTGATAAAATCTGGAGATTTCTTCTCTATCCATATAATAAGCTCAGAATTCATTCAAACACCTGAAATTGTCTCTAGCCAGGCCTAGTTTCAATATATATAAGCACTGCATCAACTAGCACACGATATACCAGATCATAACTGCATACCTTTGCTGAATCGACACCATGCACCGCATAACTTATCATCTGACCACAATGACGCTCCCTGAACCTTAATAGCCAAGGTCCACGAATCTGATGCTCCCAATGCACCTCATAACAAGTATTCATACACCCTGCTATAATGCTGACGATACTACCACAACGGAGGAAATGCGCAGAAATTCACACTCAACTGCAGAGTTAACAAACCCTTGAATTACTCATCTTGACTAGAATCATCACTTCATCATGAACCTGAATAATGGTATTTGTTCTTTAATATACACTTCACATAACCTCATCGCACTGAACCCTGATCCGATTTTCACGTCTCACCCCAGTATGAACTGCTCAGACAACAAATCACCCCAAACATGGCTAACAACTTCACATGATACCGCACCGCCCAATAGGCCATAACTCGAACATGATAGTGAGGAACGACTCAGGATGGAACTACTCATCTCACGCAACTAATATGGATTCTTACCAGAAAATAGGAAATAAAGCATAAGAAAATAAATACATATTATCCTTTCTCATCATCAAACTGTTGCGGCGTGCAACCCAATCCGAATAACATACCCGTGATGACGTGCCACCCGATCCACACATAAAATCTACATAAGAAGATATATATATATATATATGGAGCTGATTTGATCACTATTACAATTTACTGAATATCGATCACAAGCACGCTAAGTGCATAATACCATCCTGGGGAGACTGATAAAGCTGTAGGATACATAACTCAAGCAAAACTGAGGTGCGATATATATATATATACACTCTAGATCTCAAGAGCTGTCCTGTTCACATAACATCCCCACTACGCGAGACCTCAACACATAAGAAATTATCAAAGCCGTTTTACAACTCACACGGCACAATCACGATAACACATGAATCTGACGAGGACAGAACAACACCCGCTGTCCTAATACCTCTCCATGAAAAGCGCTCTACTGAAAGGAACATGCCTGGCTCATACGAAGCCCATAATCATATTTGAATCCATCCACAAACATCGATCCACCTTGTTCGCACCAACTAAGCTAATAGCTTTTGCCTGGGTCCATATTAACCCACTTTCTCTCATAATACGCAAGAACAACCATCATAACTGGGACAAACATTCCACAATGCACAACCAAATGAACTGAACGCCTTCCAGGCATAAATTCTCAATGAAGCAACATCGCACTTCCTTATACTCAGTCCAAATCTGAAATCCACCAAGTGACTACATGTCACACTTTATACAATCTTTTCGCGGTCATGCTTCCACGACCTTCTACTCAAGGCAACAAGTCTGCACATCCATAACACCGACCATACTAAGGCCGCAAAACATATCAAGAACCCATGACCAGGGTACAAAGCCTCTTTCACCGAATATCAATCATAGGTGACACTAAAGATAACACCAGCCTACTCTGAACTTTCAAATCACTTTTTGCTCTTCCGAGCTCATGACATCCTTATAAACATCGAACCTATATCTCGATTCTTACTCCCAGTTACATACTGCTTCCTGCACCTAACATACCAACATGAGGTAGCACAAGAATTCTATCATAACTTCCAAACCACCAATAGGGTGAACGCTTCATCATATAGAAACTTTTTACTTGACTCAATTCAAGAGTACCATCTCAACACGCGAGTGAATTTCCATTATCACCCAATCATGCAAATCCTTAAGTAGTAGTCTATACCACCATAACCCTTCCGGGGTCCGCCTACACCTGACATGCCATAACACTCAAATGCTCCCACATGAGATCCGTTACGTCGACCGACAAGCCTCGCACACACCGGCACAAACCACATGCATAACTAAATCACATCAAAGGAATCGATCGCTGCCGCAAATGTGCCATTTCAACCATGGAAAGTCAATCTATCTTATTTCAATCACCATCAATTGCCTCAGGAATAATAACAACTTCCTTCAACCCATAGCAAACTCAACCCTCACTCATCCCGAGTGACCTTGATTCACGAGACCATGCTGCCCAAATCCCGCAACCCGTCTCTTACCCTTCTGATAATCTTTTCTTCAATCCGAAGTCTATTTCTCTCACTCTTCCAATATTATCTTGGATGCTGAAACATAACATAGAACATCCCAACCATCCTCTTTTTTCTCAGAAATTACTCTGCAAAAGCTCGATTCTCAATCATACTGCTGCCTGAAATCCTTATACGCCGCATTCTTAACTTTTCGAACTCACTAGGACCGCTATAGAGAGTCACCCACTCTGACTGGCCCCAAATACAATCAACTCCAAGTCTCTCCTAGCACAGGAACAACTTTTTCAATGAAACACGTGACTGAGTCACTATCCTTACAATTCGCCCATGACTTAAGCATAAATTCTGAATCTTCCAAAGCCTAACCCTGGCCCGACAGGGCCAACCTTTGCACATATTCGTCAAATCCCAGGCACAATTACCATTTTTCTCCTTTTTACTTAGCTGAAATATCTTGCCGACACGCCAACAATCCTCAACCCCATGCGAAGACAATCCTACAACCCAACTACAGATGGTGGGACTCCCCCACTCTGCGAATGCTCGACTTTTTCTTCTTACACCTGGCCTCCTAGAAATGGAACCACTGCCTAGCCTCACTCCAGGATAATTCTCTGTAGCTCTCAAACCAGCAGATCACCACGACTTCAAGCTCTCCGAATATTATCCTTCTCTAGCTGCCTTTATTATCAACATTTATCAGGTACTGAACCACCGCACCTCACGATCTCTGCCAACCGCATTCTTCAATGCTTCCTCTTAATACTCTGACCCCATGCAACCGAAGAACCCATAGCACCGACAAATTAACACACTCTATCTGATAAACGACGACGATGACATGTCACCGGTGCATATCCCATCTCACTTGAAGACACCAAGTCTTACTACCTTATCAACCCTAACCGGACCATTCATAACTCGATTGCCCTTCCTCTGCCGGCACAAAAGCACTGAAATCTCGAAATCACACTCTGAGAAGACCTCCCTTCAAACCATTCATCACCCCCAACATACGTGCAAGCATTCTATCATCATATCGACACCGCGCGACAATCAATTGCAAACATCATCACTACCCGGGCACAACCTTAAGGCTCCCAGAAACACAACTACTGAGCTGAAATAACACATTACCCTTTTGTAGGGCCATAACAACAACCACAACCATCTACACATGGAAGCACCTCGAATTATATTCGTAGCACCATTCCCATTCCTAGAATTCCTGATCCATAGCAAGCGCTTCGCGACACGTAAGATTGAGTAGGAATGAACATAGGCATAAGCCTCAAAGGAATCAACTCGCACGATGAATAATCAAGAAGGAAGTACTCCTAACAACTCTGTAGCCTCTCGAAGATAAGTACAGGCGTCTCCGTACCGATCTGCAAGACTCTACTAGACTTGCTCATGACTCGTGAGACCTATGTGAACCTAGCGCTCTGATACCATGTTGTCACGACCCAAAATCCCTAAGGTCGTGATGGCGCCGGACATCAATGTTAGGCGAGCCAAATCATTAATTAATTGAAATAACTTTCTGATTTTTAACATTTATGAAAACATTTCCGTTCACTTTATTTCATGATACTCAAATAAAAGTCTGTTAATTAAAATAATGGTTTAAAGATTACAATTAAGTAATTATATCCCAATACGTATCTCAGAACCCGGTGTCACAAGTACTTGAGCAATTTCTAAGAATTTATACATTCATTACAAAGCCTGTCCGAAATACAACTGGACAAGGAGATTTAAAATGAAATAGATACAGTATGAAGGTGACTCTGTCAGCTGTGGATCGCCTCCGGATGATGCAGCTCGCCTAAGTCTCCGAATCCTCCGTATTTCTATGAACGTACCTGTGCAATAAAATGCACAACAAGTGTAGCATGAGCACAAAGACAACGTGTACTCAGTAAGTCGACCGCCTAGCCTCAGAGAGGTAGTGACGAGAAGTCAAATTAGACACTTATTAAAGGTCCATTTAAAATATTGAAGAGTGACACTAAGCATGGTTTTATCACAGACAATTTATAAAACAGGATTTAAACATCTTTCAACTCCGTTCATATTTAACACTTCATATCTTCGTCATATTAACAATTAATCAACATGGTGATTTATCAAATAATAATAAATCGACGGGAAGGAACAACTTCTTCCAAAAGTCTTTTTAATAACTTTAAATCTCTGTCATCTCAATTGACAACTTAATATTTCAGGCCAGTAATCAGGCAAATATCATAGCAACTACGCAGCAAGTATCATGCGCAAGAAATGCCGAGGATCGAACGACACAGACCAACAATAATAAAATGTGCACTGCCGAGGGTCGAACGGCTCGAACCATAGATGTATCTATCTGCCCCGCTCGCGAATATCATGCGAAGCAGTTAACATAATACGGCTAGCCTGCTCGCGAATCATACATGCGACTCAGGTGCTCATATGAATACCCACACAAATACAAGGTCTTCCTGCTCGCGAATCATACATGCGACTCAGGTGCTCATATGAATACCCACACAAATACAAGGTCTTCCTGCTCGCGAATCACTCAAGAGACTCAGGCACCCAAAGTTACACATATCCACATATTAAATCCGTATTTAATCAAGAAAACAATTTCCTCAGGAAAGTGGTAAAATCCTTGTTAAAAGAAACATGAAATATAGGTTTTAAAATCATTTGCTTTTGAAACTCATTTGTCAAGTTAAATGATATTCCACGATACAACCTAGTCCAGGTACACAAATATCCATAGAGATAAATTCTCTTCTAGAAGGTTAACAATATGAACTCTAGCTTTCTTTTAGACATTCAATTACGTTTCGGTCATATCAGCAGTTTAATATTACAGGCAGGGTTACAGGTACATACATGAAGCATGCTAGTGGGTCCTAGGCTACTCGAACATGGCATAATAGTAGCTACGCACGGACTCCCGTCACCTCGTGCGTACGTAGCCCCCGAAGATAATAGCATGTACTGAATTAATCCAACTAGGGGGACGATTCCCCCTCACAAAGTTAGAAAGGAGACTTACCTCGCTCCGAAATTTCCATACCCGGCCTCCAAGCCCTTCCGACGACTCCAACGGAGGCACAATGCTCCGAAGCTACCACATAACGGCAAAGAAATGAAAATTCTTCCTAATACTTGCATCAAATTCAAATTATATACTTTCCCAACCCCGCTCAGTGAAATGACCAAAACACCTTCCGGCCCATGTGCCCAGAAATCTGAAATTTCTCGAAGATGTATTCTACTCATAGCCTTACTAACTCAAATATATAATTTACTCAAATATTCATGCTCAATTCGTGGCTAAAAATCCAATTTTTTCCATTTTCTAGGTTTCTTCAAAATTTCCGAAATTCCTACCAATTTCCATGCCTAATCCATACATATAATTTTGTATTTAACTTACAAACGGTAGGAACTTACTTACCTTGACAATGCATGACAGAATCCTCTCTTAAAGCCTCCCAAAATTGCCTAAGCCATGAAGAAATGAAGACAAATGAACCCAAAATTCTGTTTTAAAACATTCTACCCAGGTTGATTTCCGCACCTGCGGTCCTACCTACGCACCTGCAATCTCGCAGGTGAGACCAATCTCCCGCACCTGCGGCTTCCTCATCTTCAGTCCAAAATCGCACCTGCACCCCACTGTCTGCACCTGCGGCTTTGGAGGTGCGGAAAATCCATCGCACCTGCGGTCCCCAGCCAAGCCTGCCCACTTTCGCACCTGCGGCGGCCAAGCTGCACCTGCGGCCAAATCGTCGCAGGTGCAGCCATACCAGATGACAACAATCTTAACTTCTTGAAACGTCAAATCTTGATCCGTTAACCACCCGGAATCCACCCGAGGCCCCCGTGACCCCGTCAGATCACACCAACATGTCCAAAACATAACATGGAATTTCTCGAAGCCTCAAATCATGTCAAACAATATTGAAATCACGAATCGCACCCAAATTCAATTCTTTAAGAACTTAGAATTTCAAACTTCTACATCCCACGCCGAAACCTATCAAATCACACCGGACTGACCTCAAATTTTGCGCACAAGTCATATTCAACATTACTGACCTGATCCAACTTCCGAAATCGCATTCCGACCTCGATATCAAAACTTCCACTTCTGGTCGGATTTCTCAAAAATCTTCAAATTTCTATCTTTAGCCAAATGACCCCAAAATGACCTACGAACATCAAAATTCACTTCTGATTGCGCTCCCAATTCCAGAATCACCATACAGAGCTATTCCCAGACTCGAAATCCCAAACGGACATCAACCTCACTGATATGCACTTCAAGCCCAAATTCATGAAATCCTTCTAAAATACTAACTTCCACAATATACGCCGAATCACTCCCGGGTTATCCGAACCCCGAGCCGGACATACACCCAAGTTTGAAATCTTCACACGAACCTGCTGGAACCTTCAAATCCTGATTCGGAGGCCGTTTACTCAAAATTCTAATCTTAGTTGATTTTCTCCAACTTAAGGCTTCTGAAATGAGAATTTCCTTTCCAAATCAATTCTAAACTTCCTGGAATTCAATTCCGACCATGCTCACGGGTCATAATACCTGAAACAGAGCTGCTTACGACTTCAAACTACTGAACGACGCGCTAAACTCAAAACGACCGATCGGATCGTTACAATTGTGTTCCTGATAAGGTTATATTATTGAATATTATTAAACGTGACAAATGAGTTTCAAAACAAAGATTTAAATGCTATTTTTCGTGTTCCTTTAAGAAGAATTTTATCACTTTCCTAAGTAACTGCTTCCTTGATAAAAAATGTGGACTTATTGTGTGAATATGTGTATCTATGGGTGCCTGAGTCGTATGTATGATTCGCGAGCAGGATAACCCTGTATTTATGTATAACCGAGTCGCATGATCTATTCGCGAGAGGGGAATATAGATGCATCTATGGTTCGAGGCGTTCGACCCTCTGCCGTGCACAACTTATTATTGTTGGTCCGCGCCGTTCGACCCTCGACACTTTGTTTGCGCATGATAAATGCTGCGTATTTTCTATGGTTTATGCATGTTTATCGGCCTAAGGAAGTTTGTAATGGACAGTTAAGAAGAAGAAGAATTGATGTGTAAAATGTGATATAAGTCTGATGTTTCTTATCCCTGATTATGATTTAAATTGTTAGCTGAAATGACGAAGATTTAAAGGGTTAAATGTGAAAGGAGTTGATATTATTTATTCCTGATTTTAATAAATTGCCTATGACATTCATGCTTAGTGTCTTACTTGATTATACTAAATTGATTTCTAGCAAGTGTCTAATTCGACCTCTCGTTACTACCTCTCTGAGGTTAGACGAGATACTTACCGAGTACACGTTATTTTCGTACTCATGCTACACTTGCCGTGCATTTTGTTGCACAGGTACCTTCATAGAAATATGGCTGACTTGGAGACTTAGACGAGCTGCGTCACTCGGAGACGACCCGCAGTCGGCAGAGTCTTCCTCTATGTATTGTATTTTCATTTTCATTCCTTATCCAATTGTATTTCGGACAAGCTTTGGTAGAATTTGTAAAATTCTTAGAAATTGCTCATGTACTTGTGTCACCGGGTTTTGGGGTGTTTGGGATGTATTTTATAAAAAAAAAATAGAATATTAAACTGTCGTATTTACTTATCAGATTTTATTCAGTTATTATATAATAAAGTGAAAGGTAATGATTTCAAAAATGCTAAAACAGAAAATTTAACTTAACCATTTAATGATTGGCTTGCCTGACAGTGGTATCCGGCACCATCACGACCTTATGGATTTTGGGTCGTGACGTGAGAGGAATGATGATAAGACTATATTTTCTTCTTAGTTTTTCATAATACTAATCCCCCGTTTGGCATAGATTTGATTTTAGTTGTTCAAAAAATACTTCAAGACATTGCTTGTTTATAAAATATGATCATGTTTTGGGAAAATGAAATTCAAAGATTTTCAAGTTCCCAAAAATTGGTTAACGGCAGTTTTGGGTGAAATTTTTTCTTGCACTTTTAAAACTTCAAATGTTCTTCAAATAAAATACATATCCAAACACAACTTCAACACTCAAAAATTATTTTTTAACACAACTTTAATTTTTTTTTTTCAATTTTCGATCAAATTCATGTTCAAACGCTAGCTAACTAATTTAAAGCAGTTTAACCCTCCGCCACTGGTTTCGTCATGTATGATAGTATATTTTAAAATTGACCTGGAATTTGTGATATTATATACTAATTAAATATGATATGTATGTGTACAATATTGGGGTGACATCCTTATAATCTGATCATTGTTTCTGCCTAGTGTAGTTTTATATGCACCATCACACACGCTACCAACACCCGAATCTCATCAATTTTGGCTGTCCCGTCAAATTGTTATCTAGTGTTTATTATGGTATCACATTGTTCCACGTCGTTATTGAAGATTTGAATACCCCGAAGAACAATATAGGCACATGCAAAAATTCAACAAAGGTTATTTAAATTTTTTTTATCGGACTATCTCTCCACGATAGAAAATATGTAGTAACATCTTTATTTATAAATACAAAATCAAATTTGAGTAGACTGACATAAGTATTTCAATATAAATTTGGTAAATAAATCTAACTAGACATGAATTAAATAAACTAGTAAATAACAAATCCTAGATGACGTAGGAATTCTAATAATCTTGATTTAATTTCCAACCATTATTATCATCTCCAACAAACTTAATTATCTGAGGTAGAGTTGACAAACGAGCGGGTCAGGTCGGATATTGTACGGGTCAAAAACAGGTAATTAAAAAAATGGATAAATTATCCGAACCGACTCATATTTAATACGGATTTAAAAATGGGTTAATCAAAAGACAATATGGGTCACCATATTATCCATGGCTTCATGAATATGATTACTTTTGAGAGAATTCATAATCTCCAAAACTTGAGAAACCCCCAATTTGAGATTTTACAAATATAAAAGTGTAACCCATTAGTTATCCATTTTCTAAATGGATAATATGATTCTTATCCATATTTGATCCGTTTTTAAAAAGTTTTATCCAACCCTTTTTTTAATGGATAATATAGGTGGTTAACTGTTATTTTTTTTAACTATTTTTCCATCCCTAGTCCGATTACTAAGCTTATTGGTGTCAAATTCTTGTTAAGTGAAACATGCCTCTTTGCAGTTCTAGCTTTGAACAACATAGTACGAGCTAAAGAAAGGCATTGTCTTTATTATTGATATTTTTAGTTTTTCAAAAAACAATTACAAATACTTGTCAAGCAATATGAATATATTCACTTAATTGGATCATAGAAGTGAACATTGCTTTTGTATGAGTCAAAATCTGTCTTTAGAATATTTAAGTCAAGATAGTACTAAGGGAAGAATTCCCAAGTTGCCGTTTGTCGAAATGACCCAAGAAGCAGGGAAGTCTGTGGCCGAAGAGTCAATGAGAGCTGTAGTCGAGGTGTCAACAAGGGTCGAGGTCGAGTACCGCTGACAAGGCTGTAACGACTAGTTTTAAAGATAGGTTATTAAAGAGAATATTCTAGTAGATATTCTTGGCACCTGTACTTTTAGGGTTTCTTAGGAACATGTCCCATATAAATAGAAAAAAGAGACAATAAAAGGGGGAGAGGTGATAATCATTTGTAAAAAACATACTTTGACTTGAGAAAGAGAATCAGATCTCATTTGCTAAGATACAAACATCACCTTTTCACTGAGATTCTTGTCTACACTTTTTCACTAGATCCGAGAATAACTCAAATATTCAAGGGATTGTCATTTATTACTCATTGTCAGAAAGAACATCCCCTCATTCCATCCTTTATTGGTGACCCATTTATTTTATTTACTTAAATTCCATTTATTGATGTTTATTGTTATTAAATGGTACATTGTTATTTCTAATTTGTCGAATAGTCACTATATACCACTGCCACTGTCCAACCGTACTTGCATAGTATTTATTGCTTCTTTAAAAACTTCATCTAAGGATACTATTGTTAGCTAAGATTAACCCCCTATTTACAGAAATTTCATTATTTGAACCAAGATTTATATTTTTTTGTCAAACAATTTGGCGCCGTTTGTTGAGATTTCTTATTAAATCTTTAGTTTTCTCTAGATCTATAATTAATGCAGGTCACTAACATAAAAGAATCCCGAGATCTCTTCTCTTTGTGTGTACCTACATGGTAGGTAACTAAGAAGAAAGGACAAGAACAACATGTGGCTTCCCAACCAACCTGATGAATGTCATCAACGAAAGCTGTGAAACAGTAGGCAAGGACACGACTCGCAACGCGTTCCCCTAGGTGAGAGAGGTCACCGTCCCCACATTGCAGCATAACAAAACCCAGTGGTAAAGGGGCCTCCATGTCTACAGAGGAAAGGACGCCCCCAGCTATGAAGAAACTCCTCGAGGCATGGCTAAGCAACACGCTAGCAAGCGTCCTCAGCAAACCCACCCCAGGCGTGACTGCAAAAACCGCAAGGGCTTGCACAATACAACAAACAGACGAGCAGTGCTACCAGCCCCTCCCTCCAATCACATGTATTACTCACAATGTCACTGATAATGCAGGTGAAAACTCCCTGCTGCCATTCTAAAAAGGATGGAAGAAATGGAGAATGAAAACAAGGCGCTCTGACATCAGATGCAAGAACACTAAGAACGGGTTGACAAGATACCAAGCGCTCCTAAGCTGTTGCTGGAAAAGAACGCTGGCCGGTTCGTAGATCAGCCGTACAACGATGATGCAACCCCGCATGTCATACCAAAGACCTTTAAAATGCCACCCTACCTTAGGATATACGACTGCACGACCGACCCTGAAGATCATGTGACTCACTACGTCACCGCCGTGAAAGGCAACGATCTCGCCAAGGAACAAGTGCCCTCCATTTTGCTGAAGAAGTTTGGCAAAATCCTTAGTGGTAGGGCCGTTCAAAATCGAACCAAAAACGTTAACCGAACCGAACCGAACCGAACCGATAGCTTATTGACTTGTTGGTATCAGATTATTGGGGTAATGGATGGTGAATGGATTGAGATTTTATAATTAACGATTTAACGGTTTGGGGACGGATTACTCAATTTTCTTATTGGGTAAACTGTTAACCCGTTAAGAATTTTTATGACACTAGTTTTCTTCATGTTTAGGATGCTCATATGGATTTTATACAGTGCAATGAATTGGAAGTACTTGACTGATCATATTGTAGTCCAAAACTGGAATTAATTTGTTAAATTTTCCGCTAGTTTTATCCGTAATAGCTGGATTGTCTAGTTTTATGTCCTTTTTTGTATACATCTAACAAATTAAAGTATGATTTTCTGGATTTTTGGTTGTACAATCTGGATTTCTTGTGAAGAACGAATGTTACTGAAAGTTTGATTGATTCATACGTGTATGAGTAGTCTTGAATATGAACTAGATTGGAACTTGGAAGAAGACTCTTCTATTGAAAAATATTGTTAGATCTTAGATGATATTAAATTTTGATATTGATTTGAAACCATTTGGTATTGATTGAATGATTGTTCAATTTTTTTTTATTTGATTTAGCCGATAAACCACCCGATAATCGTTAATATGATACCAATCTGCCCGTTGTCTTATTGGATGGCTAGCGGATTACTACATTTATAATCCGATAATCGATAAGCTGAACCATTAAGCGTAATAATCCACCCGATCCACCCGATAAGCCCCCTACTCACAGGAGGGGAATTAATATGGTATTCGTAGCTACCAGCACGCTCCGTAGAAACTTTCGAAGAAATGGCGGCAAGTTCGTAACTGCCCATGCCGGAGCCAAGAAGGCTGAGGCAAAAAAGATCGACATATTTGCTATTAAGCAGTACCCAGGAGATGGACTAAGGGACTTCCTCACCCGGTTCAACAAAGTAAGGATGGCTCTGCCAAACGTATCCGAAGGGATGGCAGTCGCAACTTTTCAGAACGGGTTGAATCGAGAGGGTTCAAGAGCAACTAGAAAACTTTTGAGTCGATTGATGAAATATCCTCCAAAAACTTAGGACTAAATCCACAACGCTTATTGTCGAGGTCTGAGCAGGTGAGGACGATTTCGACGGACTAACTCACCGACTAACCACGGTACATGCCAAATCCATAAAAGAATGAAGAGATAGTACCAGAAGAGATCACCTGATTCCACGACCTAACAGGGAATGACACCTACCATATGTGAGGCAAGCCGCCGCACCCTCCCTCCGCTATGAAGAAGGCCCGTCCAGACCAAGGATAGAGACTCATCAGAACAAAAAAGTTATGTCTCCTTTATTATCTGCTCACAATTTTTGTGTATCGCCTACAGAAATAGTCTACGTGATACAATCTAGATAGACATAGAGAAATTTGGATTCTAATTGGAGGCTCCTTTCATAACGGGGTGGCTACATGTACAATTTCGCCAATAATTAAAGATACATTACATTTGGTGGCTATGCTAGTAATATTTAGCTCCCTAGTATAAATAGCCCTTAAGGCTCTTATTTTAGACATAACTTATTTTGATATGGTGAATAAAAACACATTGAGAGGGTTTAAGATGAATTCCTATGTTGGTTGATTACTTGCAAGGGGTTTGCTTCCCCTCGACTTCCATTATCAGTTCTTGGTCAAGTTTTCCAACCAAGATTTTAAAAAAAAAGATTTCAAAGTGTTGGATTGTTCAAAACAAATTGTGAGTTATATTCTTTGGTTGAAAATGTCAGGATATTGTTGTATTTATCTTGAAACCTAAAGAACATGCTTGAAAATCCATTGTTGAAGCTATGCTTCAAAACTTGAAAATGAGTTTTGTTGATTTGGTATTTGTTTGAAGAAATTATTGCTTGGGGTTTGTTCATGGAGTTGTAGGGAATTTGTATATCAAATTTGGTGAGGTTTGGTGAAGATTTGTAGTGTTATTGATTGGATTTGGGATTGAAAAATGAAGAACTTGAAGAAAAATGCTGGAATTTTGGATTTTTGCAGAAATAGCCCAAAATTATTCATTTTGCACCAGTGACCACCTTGTGCCAGTAACCATTTTTCTGTCCAATTCATATATATCTTTTTAAATTTATTTTCCCTTTCTTTTCTTATTTATTCTAACTAGTTTACTTAATTATTAGTTCATACTTAATGATAAACTAGTTTTTTGTATGCTTTATCTTATTTTGTGCTAATTTTATTTGTGTTTTTCTCTTTAGTCTCACTGTTAATTTCTTGTTTCTATTGTCCGTTAGTTACTGTAACTTCTTGGTTGAGTCACGTAATCTCCATTCTTTCCAGGAAGTTGGAAGGTCCCCTTGAAAGTTCCTTGATTGAGTTTGATATCAACTTTGGATATTCATCCAAGAGTGAAAAAGGATTGAGTGGTGAGATTCATAGAGTGAGTGCCTAAAAGTCGCATGCACAAGAGCGATACACGAGTGGTAAAATTTGAGTGCAATATTTGAGGGATACACTAAAAGAGTGAATTGGAGAGGTCCTTTTCCTTTTAACTTGTTTCATTGTTTGTAGGTACTATGTCTTTGAATATTGGAGGTACTTCAACTCCAAAGGAAGGAGTCTCTAATGAAACCATTTTGGAAGGTTCAAACTTTGATTATGAAAGTAGAATTAACATGGAACAAGTGGTCAAGTATCATGGAAACCTTCTTAACCAATGACAAGGCTTGTCACATAATCTAACCAAGGAGTGGGAACTAGTTCAACACAACAAACTAGTTCCACTCCTACCACACTACACATTGCAAGGCTAATCATTCAACCACAAGTTGATAACACTCAAGTACCAAGACAAGTTCAACTTCCACAAGGTAGAGAAGCAAGGGTTGAGCATCAACAACAACTTCTTAGGACACAACAACCGAAAAATGACTTTGATGATAATTTGGACTATGACGAGCAATATGATGAACCAGTTAGAGTCCAACCTAGAAGGGACGGATAAGGAGGCTTTAGAGGGAGAGGTGGAAGGCATGGTAGGAATTATCTAGGTAGAAACTTGAATGATGCTTATGATTATGGTTATGAGGAAAATTTTGGTAATGAACGACATGGTAGAAGGTGGGGAGATGAAGAAGACTGAGGTCTTAACAACATCAAGACTTCACTTCCTACTTTCAAAGGAAGTAGTGATTCTGAATAATTCTTAGAATGGGAAATACAAATGGAAAGGTTGTTTGAGCTTAATAATGTATCCGATGCAAAGAGGTTCAAGCATGCCGTTTCTAAACTTGTTGGTTATGATTTTTCTTGGTGGGAGAAAGAGAAACGAGATAGAAATAGAAATGATGTTATTGCCATTGATTTTTGGGGGTTTCATAGAGTGCTTATGAGAGCAATATTTGTGCCCGAAGAGTATGTAAATAAATTGCTTACCAAATTTTACAACATGAAGCAAGGAAACAAGAATGTGGAGGCTTACTTTGAATAGTTGGGGACAACTAGGATTAGATCCAATCATGATAATGGAAGACTCATGATTTCCAGATTTTTGGTGGGGCTTAAGCATGAAATCTGTAGCCAAATGACTTTTCACAAATTTTCTACTATACATGAGGCACTCCAAGGTGCTATCAAGGTTGAAAATAAACTCCAAGAAGAGAGGCAACTCAAAGAGAGAAAATTCAAAAGTTACAACACTTCAAGGAGCAAAAATAAAGGAAACTTGACAATATCTTTCAAATGATAAGAAGCCAAAAGTGGACTCCAAGTGGCAAAATGACAAAGGCAAACCAAAGGTGGAGGCTAAGGATGGATGTAACAATTCTAAACCTTATTTTAAAAATGCTAACTCTAATACATGCTACAAATGTCAAGGATATGGTTACAAAATGAGTGAATGTCCTAACAGAAGAACCATAATCCTTATGGAAGAATATTATGAAATGGAAGAAAGTAGAGAATCGTGTGAAGTAGAGGAGGCCGAATTTGATGATGACATAGAATATGACACTCCTAATTTAATTTTGTATGTTGTTAGGAGAGTGTTGAGTGCATAAGTAATGGAAGATATGAATTAACGAGAGAAATTGTTTCATGGAAGGTGTAAGATTAAAGATCAAGTGTGTTTTTTGATTATTGATGGTGGTAGTTGTACTAATATTACTAGTGCTTCTATGGTTGACAAGTTGAACTTGAAGACTCAACGATATATTCCTTATAAACTCCAATGAATTAATGAATGTGGTGAACTTAAAGTGACTAGACAAGTTTTGGTGAGTTTTAAAATTGGAAAGTATGTTGATGATATTCTTTATGATGTGGTGCCCATGCAAATATGTCATATATTGTTAGGGAGGTTGTGGCAGTATGACAAGGGTGCTATACATGATGGAAGGACTAATAAATATTCTTTTGAGGAAAATGGCAAAAAAATAGTCCTTACTCCTTTGACTCTATTTCACGTGAGTGAAGATTATAGGCATATGAAAGATTTGAGTGAGAAATCCAAGAAAGAAGGATAGGAAAAGATTGAAAAGAAAGAAGACATAAAACAAGAGAGTTCAAGTGAGGAACATCCTTCTTATAATTATTTCATGACTAATGATTTTCCTGCTAGTTGTTTGTCTTATTGTGTAGATCCTTTGAAGAAAAATTCAAGTAAAAGTCCTCAATGAAGAACTCCAAGTGAGGTGACCAAATACACCCTAGTCCCAGGTGAGGATTCTTCTATTCTTCAAGGGGGTAAAATATAATCCTTAGAAGTACATCAAGGTATGATTGCTAAGCCTAACACCCTTTCTTCTTGTGATGAGCATAGTGATATTTCAAGTGTTAGTTTGCATACATTCATTGATTCTAGCGATTATTTGAGTTGTGAAGATACACTAGATAATGATTATAGTTGTTTTGATGGTTTGAATGACCTATTTGCTTATGGAAAAACATTGATTGAAGTTGACGAAAGCCTAAAGGTTGCATCTATATATAATTTTGTTGAGTTTGATCCATTGATTCATATTGTTCATTCTTTCTATTTTGAGGATCATTCTTTAATTGGTGATGATTTCTTATTTGAAGGTGAATTGAGTGGTAAAATTTCAAGCTTTAAGCATTTGATTTTTTCTTGTTTTATTGTGAGATGGAATATTTTGAGTTTGATTTGGATTTACAAATCAAAGGTTCCATTTTTGAGAAGTTGTTGAGATTACTGATGAGATTGTTTTGGAATCTAAGTTTTTAAAAAAAGAATAAAGTTCTTTACTTAGTGTAAACTTTATTACTTTTTCCTCTCATGTATTTGATAGAGCTAATTTGTTCCACTATACTAGTGCTTTGAGTTTAAACAAGTTGATATCTTTCATGTGGATTGGTGTGATGAGTTTAAGAAAAAACATGCTAAATCTTTCTTGAATGATAATATTGGTGAAACCAAGAGATTTGTTTTGTTCGAACATATCATTTTTATTCTTGATTTCTCAAGTCCGCTTGAATTCAATAATGACTTGTTAATTTGTATTATGCTTATTCTTGGACTTGATAAGGCTATGAGAGTTAATACTTTTTGTTGATGGTTCTTATGTTGCGGCACACTTGGTGTAGATTAGAGGTATTTCATGATAATTCTCATATTTTTGGTAGCTTTTATGCTTTGTTTTGTCCATGGGTATCATTAGATTTTGGTTTGATTGATACATTTGTCTTACTTATTAGTTTTGATGCTTGGATTTACCATAAATTTGTTAAAATATGATTTGCTTGTTAGTTTGAGACACTTTTTTATGTTCAAATTAAAATTTTACTAATGGAAGCTCCCCTTTTTTTGTTTAAAGGTTCAAATTCGAGGACGAATTTATTTTAAGGGAGGGAGGATAATACAATCTAGATAGCCATCGAGAAATTTGGATTCTAATTGGAGGTTATTTTCATAACAGGGAGGCTACATGTAAAATTTTGCCAACAATTAAAGATTACATTACATTTGGTGGCTATACTTGTAATATTTAGCTCCCTAGTATAAATAGCCCTTAAGACTCTCATTTTAGACATAACTTATTTTGATATGGTGAATGAAAACTTATTGAGAGTGTTTAGGATGAATTCCTATGTTGGTTGATTACTTGGAATGGGGTTGCTTCCCCTTGAGAGTTTTCTCTATAGTTTTGGGTCAATTAAGTCTTAAAATTGATTGGGTATTTGTTTATTTCCAATGTTCTTTCAATTTACTTTGTTGGTTCTCTACTAAATCTCTCTATTTTTTTATCTTCTATTTGTGTTCCTCTTATTTTGCTTCCGCATTCGTATCACTCCCTTGAGAAACTCGAAACCAAAGTGAAATGGCCGCCAAAGATAAGATTAGTACTGAACACCAGAAAGTCTGACGGCCTCTGTGAGTTACACCAGGAACGCGGGCACAAAACAGATGATTACATCGCCCTCAGACAGGAAGTCATAAACATGTTATGGCAAGGGAGCCTCAAAGACCTGTTAAGCGACAAAGGGAGGACTAACTTCGCCAGAGGACGTGAACATCATGGCCTGCCAAAGCTGCCATCCCCAGCTCATACCATCAACATGATCATCGGCAGAAGAGACGATGCCTCTGTCAATGACGTGAAGTTTACCACCACTCACAAACCCAAGCGGTCGATCACTCATGAACGGTATGACGGACTCGAAGAGAGTATCATCTTCGATGAGTCAGATGTCGACAGTTTGACTTTCCCTCATAATTTTTCCCTTGTTATTACTTTATGCATTTTAGATACCGATGTCAAACGCATCATAGTGAACGATGGAAGCGGTTCATGCATTATCCATCCCCGAGTCCTTACCCATATGAGGCTCAAGGATGAGATAGTTTCGCGCTGTATCACATTAACCAGTTTTAATAATGCAGTTGAGCGAATGTCCGAGGAAATTACACTACCCTTCTTGGCCGGTGATGTAACTCTAGAGACAACATTCCACATCATGGACTAGGCCTCTGCATACAATGCCATAGTGGGTCGACCATGAATACATCCCATGAGAGTCGTACCCTCCAGCCTATACCAAGTGATTAAATTCCCAACACCGTGGGGGATATTCAGTGTACGCGGAGAACAATGCACATCCCGGGAATGATACCGCATTGCTTTAGACAACATGACCACCCAACAGAGAAAAGATAAATAAAAAGAGGCATAACAATCAAAAGGGTCGAGGTCGGAGCAAGATGTGACCAAGGATGTCATTAAGGATCCCGACACAATTGAAACCTCAGGATAAACCATAGAAGACCTCGACCCAATTAAATTGGACCACAATGATCATAGCAAGAAGGCCTATATCGGATGCAAACTTTGGGAACTAGGTAAATTCCGTTAATTCTTAACAGCTAATGCAAATTTGTTTGCTTTAATCCATACATATATGCTAGGTATCCCAAAGGAAATAACCATGCCCAAATTAAATGTCGACCTATTCCACCCCTAGTGAGACAGGTCAGGCATAAATTCTACCCCGCAATCAACGACGCAGTCCGCTAGGAGGTGTAAAAACTATTAGAAAACAGTTCAATTAGGGAGTCGAAGTATCCCAAGTGGGTCGCCAACATAGTGATGGTCAATAAGAAAAATGGGAAGTGGAGGATGTGCGTGGATTTCATAGATTTGAACAAAGCATGTCAGAAGGATTCATTCTCATTACCTCATATCGATCAACTCAATGACGCAACGACCGTGCATGAGCTACTAAGTTTCTTGGACGCTTACTCGGGCTATAACCAGATCCTCATGGAAGAAGAAGATCAGGAATAGACCATGTTCATGACCCACAAAGGAACATATTGCTACACGGTCATGCCGTTTGGACTATAAAAACATAGGGGTTACTTATCAAAGATTGGTAACAAGGATGTTCAAAGACCAACTCATCCAAACAATGGAGATAGATATATATGAAATGCTGGTCAAGTCCAAAAGGGTAGAAGATCACATCGATCATTTGAAAGAAACTTTCTACATACTCAAACGGTACGGAATGAAGCTGAACCCGGAGAAATCCATATTCGGGGTAGCCTCGAGAAAGTTCTTGTGTTTTCTAGTATCGCAGCGAGGGATCAAGGTCAACTAAGACCAAATCAAAGCTATTGAGGGGATACCAGAACTCTTAACTACCAAAAAACAAGTCCAAAGGCTGACCGGTCATATCGCCACCCTATCAAGGTTCATCTCGCGATCGTCAGATAGGTTCCATAAATTCATTGTCATACTCAAGAATGAAAAAAGCCTCAAATGGAATTCTAAATGCATCAAGGCTCTGAAAGAACTAAAGGCATACCTATCATCACCCCCTTGCTTTTGAAACCTAAACCTGGAGAGCAGTTCCTCGTCTATCTAGCCGTATCCTAGGTAGCAGTAAGCGCTGTCTTGATCTGCGAAAACAAAGGTACGTAATTTCTAATCTATTATATTATAAAAACACTCATTGATGCTAAGACAAGGTACCTGCACCTTGAAAAATTGGCTCTGGCCTTGGTCGTAGTTTCACGGAAGATCAGACCCTATTTCCAATGTCACCCCATCTCGGTCGTCAAAACTTTCCCCCTGAGGAGCATTTTGCATAAACCTGAGCTATCGGGAAGGCTGGCCAAATGGGCCATCGAGCTAAGTGAGCACATCACATACAAGCCGCAAACGGTGATAAAGTCATAAGTGCTCGCCGACTTCGTCGCCAACTTCAGCGCAAATATAATGTCTGAAGTTGAAAAGAAAGCCGTCCAAACTATTTTCCAAACACAATACTTCTAGGCCCTATACACCGATGGTGCATCCAACGCATCAGGGTACGGACTGAGACTCGTACTCGAGTTCTCAACAGGCAAAGTAATTCGCTAGTATGACTAACAATGAGGCCGAGTATGAGGCCGTAATTGTAGGATTAAGGCTAGCACTCAAATATGGGGCGAAATGGTTGAAATTTCGTTGTGACTCCAAGCTCGTAGCCAACTAGCCATAGGGATTCAAGAAAGAAAGATTGCAAAAATACCATACCGAAAGATGCAAGTTGTTGCCTCAGTTCGACGTATGCCAACTCGATCAAATCCCACGAGCACAGAATGCCGAAACAGATGGCCTCGCCAAACTAGCCACAACTACCAAAAGCATCATGAACGGAGATAAACGTGTAGTCCACCTCCTCAACTCCTTACTGGACCAAGTAGGTAAGAACCATAAACTTAACTTGGGACTGGCGCAATCGTATTATTTCATATTTGCAGGATGACACACTTTCAGGCAACACAGAAGAGGCCAAAAAACTAAGAATGCAAGCGACCAGATACAATATCTTCCATAGGGACCCATACAAGAGGACTTACGGCAGCCTTCTGGCGAAGTGTTTTTGCCCAAACCAAACCCAACGCGTCCTCGAAGAAGTCCCTGAAGGCCATTGCGAAGCTCACTTGGCAATCAAGAACTGGTCAGATGCCTCACACGGACGGGATACTACTGGCCCACCATGAAAAACGATGCTACAGACTTTGTGAGAAAATGTGAACAATGCCAAAATTAAGCCCCCAATGATTCACCAAGAAGATGAAAACCTCCACTCAGTCACCTCCCTTGGTCGTTTGTCAAATATGGAATGGACATCGTGGGCCTCATCCCAGCGGGGAGAGGTAATGCACGATTCCTTTTGATTTTAACTGACAATTTCTATAAATGGGTGGAAGAAAGAGCATTCGCCCAAATACGGGAAATGAGGTAATCACATTTATATGGAGAAACATCATATGTATATTCGGTATACCCAAGAAAAATCAGTTGTGACAACGTAACAGACCCCAATTCACAGGAAAGAAAACCGTCGAGTTATTTGAAAAATGGCTTATCAAGAGGATACTCTCAACCCCATACCATCCAGTGGGTAACGACCAAACAAATTCCTCTAATAAGTCTATACTAAACATGATGAATAAAAAGCTCGTAGACGCTAAGGGACTGTGGCTGAAAATGTTACCAAAAGTATTATGGGCATATCGAACAACTTCAAAGACGAGCACATGAGAGATGCCTTACTCTCTTTTCTATGAGACCAAGGCAGTAATACCGGTCGAGGTCGGAGAACCCAGTCTAAGGTACTCTCATGAAAGCTGCACGATTAACGACGAGAGCAGAAGGCAGGAACTCGACGAAATAGACAAATGGAGACATGGCCTACATAAGAATGGTCGCCCAAAAATAACAAGCAGAACATTATTACAACAAGAAAGCAAAGATCCGGCCCCTTGAAGTCGGGGACTACATACTGAACCAAAACTCAAGTGAGCAAAGACCCCCGAGAAGGCAAGCTAGGAACAAACTGGGACAGTCCGTACAAAATCACAGCAAAAGCGGACAAGGGATCATTCCAAATAGAGACAATGAAAGGAAAGCTACTACCAAACAACTGGACAGCCACCTCAAATAATTCAACTTCTGAGAGAAAAATCATCCCCAAATCGTACTCTTTTTTCCCTCACTTGAGTTTTCTCCCATTTGGGTTTTCTCAAGGAGGTTTTTAACGAGGCGATAAAGGGAACGCTTCGGGTCGAAGTACGTGAGGGTAAGTTCGTGGTTACTATTTCATTGCTCATCCTCTCAATACTCTCAAGTCAACCAATGAAGGGACTAGATAGACTAGAAATGGGACTGGAACACCAACCAACACCCATGAATCTTAAAATTTCTCAAAGTATGTAACCAAAGCAATGATGTCAAAGCAATAAGAAACTTTACGCTTATCAGCACTCCTTTTTCGCATTAAGGTTATGTTCGATTACGATCGAACAAACACCCATCGGCTCTCGGGCGTGATTTAATAAAAGGTTATGTTCAACCCCACTCAAACAAACACCTACTGGATCTCGGCCGTGATTTAATGAAAGGTTATGCTCAACCACGCTCGAATAAGCACCTACCAGCCCTCGACCATGATTTAATGAATACTCAAACAAACACCTACCGGTCCTCGATCGCGATTTAATGAAAGGTTATGTTCGACACCACTCGAACAAACACCTACCGTTCTCGACCGCGATTTAATGAAAGGTTGTGTTCGACCTCGCTCGAACAAATACCTACCGGCCCTCGGCCATGATTTAATGGAAGGTTACACTCGATCTCGCTCGAACAAATACCCATCGGCCCTCAGTCGCAATTTAATGAAAGGTTAAGTTCGACCCTGCTCGAACAAAAAACCTACCGGTCCTCGCCGCGATCTAATTGATAATCGGCTTAATGTATGCATATTTTGATATGTATCGCCTCACAGTTTGCTCATGTCTCGAAGATTTGAGATGTATAATATGATTATTTGTGCTAATTTGTGGTATTTGTATGTGTAAGAATAATTCGGATGCAATTTGGGATGAAACAACACGAATTGGAGCGAAATTGGGAAGAAAAGGTAAAAATTAGAATTTGAGGGCCACAAGCAGCATGGGGCGCTGCATGTGGTGCAATTTACAGAAGGTTAAGAGCTTGAGTTCCAGGTCCAGCGCCCCACGCTGCTCTGGACACTCAAAACAGGAAATGGCCTGTTTCAACTAGGACTCGGTTATTTCGACCCCAAGATGCCCCCAACTCATATAAAATCCAACCTAAACCTATTTTTAAGAGGGGGACGTGACTTTTAGAGAACAACAAAAGTACGAAACACTCGGGAGCACGAATTTGAGCAATTCTTCCATTCTTCCTCTAGTATTCATTGATTTTATGTTTGAAAACATTAATTTTGATGATTGTATGAACATGAGTGACTAAGAACCTTATTGTTCTAGGGTCATGGGTGATACATATGTTGATGTTTGAAGTTTAATTTGACGAAGTTGATTTTATCATATTGGGTTGTTTATTTAATTCTGTTTTTAATTATTTTGCTGAGTGGCTAACAGTGAAATCCTATCTACGAATCTAGAGTTGAACTCGAAAATGGGAATTCTAGATTGCATATAGAATTAAATAGAGCAAGTTCTTGAACCCGGGCATCGGGGAACGGATTCACGTTTAGGATAGAAATATACCTAATTGCCTTGCTTGGTTGAAATACAGGAAATGTAAATGCATTCTTGTTAATCTTAATTCCATAGACATATAGGCATTAAGTTATATTGAATAGGTGAGTAAGAATTCGACAGATTCTTATGAGTAATCTCAACCCTATCAATCAAAAATCCAGATAAATCATTTAGTCATTTTAAGCCAAGAACGCAACATGACTGCTAGCTAACCTGTGACCCTGGAATATCATCTCCTATTGATTGTTATCCGAAGTTGTTTAAGTGTTGTGGTTGATTTCTAGTCGTTTTATTGCTTGATAGTTTTAGGTAGTAAATTAGTCCATTATATATTTAGTGAGAAATCTCTTGAATAAGTTATTTGGGTTTGAATTAGTCCAAAGCTAATCATAAGTCTTCGTGGGAACAATACTCTACTCACTAATCTATTACTTGATGATCATGTATACTTGCGATAGTGTATTTGGTCGCAACAAGTTTTTGGCACCGTTGCCGGGGACTTAAAAATTAGCTACTTGACTGAGTTAAGATTTTATTACTTATTTATTCAAGTTTTAGTTTCCAGTTTGCCTTGTTTTTATTAATGCAGACTCATCTCTTGAATGCGGAGGAGTAGAAGCGCAAACAACCTCCTTCCTCTTGATCCTGAAATTGAACGAACACTTCACAGAGTGAGGAAGGAAGTCGAATCTAGAACTAGAATAGAAAGAGAGTTAACATCATAGTCCAACCATAGCCAATAGAGATGGCAGGTAATGAAGAGCGTGCGATGATAGAAGACGCAAGGACCAATCTTTCTAATATGACTCAGGCTATTGTGAAGCCTGATATCATAAGGCACTTTGAACTCAAACAGTACATGGCGCAACTGATTCAGCCCATATGGCAGTATGTGGGTCTATCTCATGAAGACCCTCATAGGCACATTCAGAATTTCCTGGAAATTACGGCACTTACAATTATTCGAACGTCTCCAAGGACTATATTAGGCTAACACTATTTCCCTTTTCACTGATGGGGGAAGCTAAGGCATGGTTGGAAAAGGAGCCTGCAAACTCAATCCACACTTGGGGTGATCTAGCAAGGAAATTCTTAATCAAGTTTTTTCCCACTAAGAAGACAAAGTCGCTGAGGAACTAGATTCTTGGGTTCCAACAACGGGAAGGAGAGACACTTCGTCAAGCTTGGGAAAGATACAAGAAGCTACTCAGAGACTGCTCGCATCATTGTTAGACTGATGAGGTATTGGGTCGCACTTTTGTTGATGGGATAGACGAGGCATCAACGATGAATCTTGATTCAACTTGTGGGGGTAGTTCCATAGAGAGACCGTATACTGAAATCCAACTCTTGCTAAATAACTTCACTGTTAATGATCATAATTGGCAAGGAGATGGGGACTCACGATGAGAAATTAAATAGAAAGCAACCGGGGTGATTGAGCTTGATGAATTCTCAGACATGAGAGCCGATATAGAAAAATTAGCAAATCAGATTAATAGAATGACAATGCAACAAGCACAACAAATGCAACATGTACAACAAATGTCTATTTGCTGCGAACAATGTGGTGACATTCATACGAGGAACATGTGCCCCACAAATCCTGAATCTATATACTATGTGGGGCAACAGAACAGAGGCCCGATGAATCAACATGCACAATATAGGAACACTTACAATCCAAATTGGAAGAATCATCCTAACTTCTCATGGGGTGGAAACCAGCTGACTCAGAATCATTATAGGCTCCAAGAAAATTTCAATCAACCTCAGAAGCCACTCCAACAAATAGAAGAGAGTACAAATGACTTGTTGAAGAAGTTATTGCTTGACAATAAACAGCTCATGACCGATTTCAGAAATCTTGAGAGACAAACGGGGCAGCAGCAAATTACTAGACCTGCAGGCGCTCATCCCAGTGATACGGAGAAGAACCCTCAAGTTAATGTAGTCACCCCAGAAATAGGAGGGAACTAGAGGAAGTGCCAAAGAATAGAATGGACAAGCCTATACCTGAGGGGGAGTTGATTCCTAAGGCAACACACGAGTCATAGAAAAATGATGCAAGTTCAGAGCTAGTGGAGGCTGCAATGCCACCACCACCTTTCCCCTAGAGATTGCAGAATAAGAATGATGATCGCATGTTCAAAAAATTTCTCTCTATGTTGAGCTAGGTTCAATTGAATATTCCATTGGTGGATATAGTTCGTTAAATTCCAAAGTATGCTAAGTACATAAAAGATATAGTGGCTCACAAGAGGATATTGACTGAATTTGAGACAGTTACGCTTACTGAGGAGTGCACTTCAAGGGACCAAATAAAATTCCTCAAAACCTTAAGGATCCTGGCAGCTTCACCATCCCTGTGCGAATTGGTAATATTAATGTGGGTCGTGCTCTTTGTGATTTGGGGGTGAGCATAAATTTGATGCCCTTGTCCTTGTTCAAGCAATTGGGTCTGGGAGCTCCAAGACCAACCACTGTGATGTTGCAGCTAGCTGATAGGTCCATAGCATATCCTGAAGGAGTGATTGAAGATGTGTTGCTGCAAATTGGGAAATTCATGTCCCAGCGGACTTTATTATCCTAGATTATGAGGCTGATGAACAAGTTTCAATCATATTGGGACGACCTCTTTTGACTATTGGTGATGAAATTATTAAAGTGAGAGAGGGAAAAATGATTATGAGGGTGGACAACGAGGAAGCAATCTTTAATGTCTACAAAGCGATCCAACTTCCTTCCACTTTGAGGAGCTCTCTATGATATATGTTGTGGAGGTGGATGAGCAACTTCTTGACACGAGTGTATATCCAGATGATTCTCTAGAGAAATCACTCATGTTATTCTAATCTTGGAGATTGATGATGAGGTTGAGGAGATGATGCATATCCTAGATGCATCATGTGCTTACATGCAGGGAATACACCCCTTTGAGCCCCTAAATAGGAGAAAAGGGCCTCCTCTAAAGCTGTCGATTGAAGAAGCTCCAACATTGGAGCTTAAATCCCTGGTCCCTCAACTTCAATATGCTTATGTGGGTGGTTCTGACACTTTACATGTAATTGTTTCTTCTAACTTGTCTAAATTGCAGGAAGAAAAGCTGTTGAGAGTGCTACGTGAGCACAAACGAGCAACTGGGTGGATGATGTCTGACATTAAAGGCATTAGTCCAGATTTTTGCATGCATAAAATCCTCATGGAGGACGGACACAAGCCAAGTGTAGAGCAACAACTCCGACTAAATCCAATCATAAAAGAGGTGGTAAGAAAAGAAGTGATTAAGTGGCTTGGTGCAGGTATTGTATTTCCAATCTCTGATAGCAAATGGGTAAGCCCCGTCCAATGTGTGCCTAAGAAAAGGTGGATGACCGTGGTGGTCAATGAAAATAATGACTTGATTCCCACAAGAACTCTCACTGGGTGAAGAATTTGCATAGATTATAGAAAATTAAACAATACCACCCGAAAGGACCATTTTCTCCTCCCCTTTATTGACCAAATGCTTGAATTAGGTGGTCAGGAATACTACTGTTTCCTAGATGGTTATTCAGGATATAATCAGATTGATATGCACCTACGACTTTTCAAAGGTGTATGATGGCTATTTTACTGACATGGTTGAAATATTTGTAGAAGTGTTCATGGATGATTTTTCTTTGTTTGAGTGCTCTTTTGATAATTGTTTAATGAACTTGATAAAGTGCTTTCTAGGTGTGAAGAGACAAACTTGGTACTGAACTAGAAAAAGTGCCATTTCATGGTATGTGAAGGTATAGTCTTGGGGTACAAGGTGTCCAAAAATGGTTTGCAGGTGGACAAAGAAAATGTGGAAGCGATTGAAAAATTGCCCCCACTGACATCCGTCAAAGGCATTCACAGTTTCTTGGGCCATGCAGGTTTTTATCGTCGTTTCATTAAAGGTTTTTTGAAAATTTCTTCTCCTTTGTGCAGGCTTCTTGAGAAAGATGTCCCCTTAAAGTTTGATGATGCCTCTTTGAAAGCATTTGAGGAGCTGAAGGAAGGTTGGTGACTGCAACAATTATCATTTCCCCAGACTAGGCCCAGCTATTTGAGTTCATGTGCGATGCGAGTGACGTAGAAATCAGAGCTGTTTTGGGGAAAATGCGAGCAAAACTCTGAATCAAGCCTAGATGACATAGTTACTGAAAAAGAGTTGCTTGCAGTGGTGTGAGCATTTGACAAGTTCAGATTCTATTTAGTGGGAACCAAAGTCATCGTCTACATAGATCATTCAGCTATCAGATACTTGTTTGAAAAGAAAGATGCCAAGCCTAGGCTGATTCGTTGGGTCCTCCTCTTGCAAGAATTTGTCTTAGACATTCGAGATCGAAAATGGACGGAGAATCATGTGGCGGATCACTTGTCCAGATTAGAAAATTGGAGCCATGTAGCTGAAGGAGGGTTAATCAAAGAAACATTTCCTGATGAGCAGTTATTAGCAGTCACCTCAAGTGAAGCCCCGTGGTATGCAGATTATGTGAATTTTATTGCAAGTGGGGTGATGCCACCAGAATTGACACCTGATAATAGAATAAGGTTCCTACATGATGTGAGGATCTATATGTGGGATGAGCCATTCCTATATAGGCAGTGCACATATTAGTTGGTGCGAAGATGTGTTCCTGAGGAAGAGATGAATGCAATATTGCATGACTATCATGCTTCGTCATACCGAGGTCATCACTATGGGGATGGAACCGCCCAAAAAGTGCTACAACCAGGTTTTTATTGGCCACAATTGTTTAAGGATGCACATGACTTTGTTAAATATTGTGACATGTGCCAAAGAACCAGAACAATCACGAAGAAGCACGAGATGCCTTTGCAAAACATTCTGGCAGTGGAGCTTTTTTATGTTTGGGGGATTGATTGCATGGGACCGTTCCCATACTCTAATGGTCATAGGTACATCTTGGTGGTGGTCGGCGATGTTTCTAAGTGGGTGGAGGCCATTGCCCTTCCTACTAATGATGCAAAGGTAGTGGTAAACTTTATAAATAAGCACATCTTCACACGCTTTGGGACTCCAAGAGTGTTGATAAGCGACGCAGGAAATCACTTCTGAACCAAGGTTTCCATTGCATATCATCCCAAACGAGTGGTCAAGTGGAAGTATTAAACAAAGAGGTGAAGAAGATTTTGGAGAAAACAGTAAGTGGAAATAGAAAGGACTGGGCTGGAAAGTTGGATGACACATTATGGGCATATCGAATTGCATACAAGACTCCCATAGGTACTTCTCCGTATAAGTTAGTTTATGGGAAGGCATGCCACTTGCCCGTCGAAATTGAACACAAAGCCTATTGGGCAATTAAAAAACTGAATATGGATATGGACTTAGCAGGTGAGAAGAGGTTGCTGCAACTCAACGAGCTTGATGAGTTTCGATTGCACGCATATGAAAATGCCAAATTGTGTAAAGAAAAAACGAAGAGGTGTCATGACAAGCACATCCAACATCGAGAGTTTAAGCCAGGTCAAGAAGTTCTCTTGTTTAATTCGAGGATAAATCTTTTCCCCAAAAATCTTAAGTCTTGTTGGGAAGGTCCGTTCGTTGTGGTAAGTGTGAGGCCTCATGGAGCTGTGGAACTTTCACGACCCAAAACTAACCCCGTCGTGATGGTGCCTATCATGGTACTAGGCAAGCTGACACATTTCCAAAATTCATCGGTAATTCAGTTTACAAGATAATTCAAAGCTATTCATAATAAAACCTTCATATGAGAGTTCAATTCAAAATAAAAGTGTGGAAAAGAAAGCCCGACATCGGGGTGCAACTAGTCATGAGAAACTATTAAAACCGTCTGATAACAACAAGACTAACATAGTTTGGGAAAAATACAAAATACATCTAATAGGAAGAAAAGGAAGAAGAAAAGTAGCGTTGCGGTCGCCAGGAAGCTACCTTGTTATCTCCGATGATCCGTGACTGGATAAATCAACAATTACTACCGTGTCCAGAAATTCCTGGATTTGCACACAAGGTGCAGGGAGTACCGTGAGTACGCCAACTCAGTAAGTAACAACAGTAAATAAGGGCTGAGAAGTAGCGACGAGCTAAATGCAGGCATAGTTCTTATCACAAAATCCAGTAACATACGACATGCCTTAAAACCGGAGTTTAAGTCAAATCAGCTTGTTTAAATCATGTTCCAGTAAAACCATTTAAAAATATCATTCAACTGTTTTTAAACAAAGGTTCAATGCAGCTATGAGCAAAAATGATGAAATCATAAACCGCCTGTTGGGAAAACATCAATCAGTTCTCCCAATCACTCCAACCTCATAGTTACTCATGCCTCACAATAACTTATGTCTCCCAATCGCTCATCACTCGACACTCGCACTCAGTAGGTACCTGCGCTCACTAGGGGTGTGTATAGACTCCGGAGGGGCTCCTTCAGCCCAAGCTCTATTGTATTGGTAAAAATAGGCTTCACACATGTACTAATTATGATGACAAAGCAATCCATGTGGAGCAATGAAAACATGACAACTGGACGAGACTTTACGAAAATGTACGAGGCAAAGAGGAACGGAACGACATACCCACGAGGTAATCAGATACGGAAATCTCAATCTAATTGAGGAGATGAAGAAACACGGTTAGAATGAATTCAAGGCAGAATAAATGACAGATTCGAAGATCTTCAATCAATGAGCCAAACGTTACATAATCTTCACTCAACGATTACGATTAATCATTGTAATGTTACATTAATTCCATTATTAGTCATTAATGCTCAGTCACTGAAAAGAGTAGACGTTATATTAAATTCCCTATAAAAGGGAGTAAAATATAACTTGTAAAAACACGTTTGAACCACTATTGAAATATACTTACTTTTTACGCATCTTTCTGGTTTCTCTTTACGAATTTACTTATAATTATTAGCATATTCTTTGGTTATTAGAAACCCGTATTCTTCTTAAAATAGCTTTGGCAGAGAATCTAATTCTTTGGAAAAACAAATTGGTTCCGCTGCCGGGAATCTGATAATCTCTTTTTTTCTCAAACAACATTCTGTAAATTATGTCGAATGCCAACGACAACAACCAACAAAGGATTGGAACTCCAGTTCCATCACCTTCAGGTTCCCCACGAGGCTCAATGGAATATTCCCCAGAGAGATCTAAAACTCAAAATGATAATCACAATGGAAATGAGCAAACAGGAGAACAAGATCCTGTAAAACAATGGTTGGTGAACATGTGACTCAAGCCTTACAAGATTTCATAAGGGGACTGCCAGCTGCATCACCTACACCTCCTCATAACAACACCGCAACTGTGGAAAATCCACAATCCGGACTAGCAATCTTAGGAAGTAGAGGCACTCCAAATGAGTCCCTCGAAGCAAGACCAAGTATGTCCAGTAATCCAGAATTACAGTCTTTATTACTAACCTTACAGAAACAGGTGAAGGAACAAAATGACTGAATCGAGAAAATTCCTGGAGTACCACATGTTATCGAAGGCATTGACATTGATAGATATTCTCAACAACCTTGGAAGCCAAATGTAGCACCCTTGCCTATTCCCAAGAAATTCAAAATGCCTGACATTCCCAAGTACGACGGGACAACTGATCCACGTGATCATGTAACTGCTTTTACTACAAGAGTAAAGGGCAACAATCTGTCTAAACAAGAAATTGACTTAGTACTAGTCAAGAAGTTCGGAGGGAGACTCACCAAAGGAGCACTAACATGGTATTCTCTTCTACCCGAAAATTCTATTGACTCTTTTGTTGAGCTTGCAGATTCTTTTATAAAAGCATATTCCGGTGCAAAAAAAAATCAAAAAAAAAAATGGAATACATATTCAAGATAAAACAAGGAGACGCGGAGTTTCACCGAGAATTTGTAGACAGGTTTCAACGAGAAAGAATGCTGCTACCAAGGGTACCTGACGATTGGGCAGCAATGGCGTTTGCAAGCAACTTGTATGACAGAAGCTCAGAAGCCACGAGAAGACTCAACGAAATCTTGAGAGAATTCCCAGCCATGACATGGAACGATGTCTATAATAGGTACAGTACCAAGCTACGAATAGAAGAAGACACCATTGCTCAATCAAAAGCTGAAGATCGAGCCACTTCTAGACGCTCCGAACCAGAAAGGAGAACATGTAAGAACAGGTACGATCCATATATAGGACCTTCAGGACGAGAATCTCATTCCAGGTATGAAAACACACGGTCGGAATATAGACCGTCAAATAGAGATACGAACTCATCCTCCTCAAGATCTAGAAAAGATCGGGAGTAACGGAACAGAGGTAATGCAAGAGTCAGAGACTACAACTTCAATGTAAGTACTTCTGAATTAATTACCGTACTGATAAACATGGGTGATAAAGTTCGATGGCCCAAAGAAATGAGATCGAATCCAGTCAGAAGGAATCCAGACTTCTGGTGCGAATTCCATAATGATCATGGACACAGAACATCAGACTGCAGATTGTTGCAAGGTGAGGTAGAACAATTATTAAAACAGGGCTATCTAACAAAATTGTTTAGTGAGAAAGGCAAACAGGCATATATGAAGAACAGGAAAGAGCCCCCGAAACCACCATCTCCAAAGATAACAGTGAATGTGATACACGAAGGAGAGGAGGTGAACAGAGTAATCTGCAAAAGAACAACAAAATTCACAATTACACACGGGAAGTGGATTCGTGAAGACATGGAAGTAGACAATATAATGTTCGACAATGCAGATGGCAATGGATTGCTGCTTCCTCATAACGACGCTATGGTAATATCTATACTCATACATGACACTAATGTAAAAAGAGTGTTGATTGATCCAGGTAGCTCAGTCAACATCATTTGTTGAGAGTTGTGGAAGAAATGCTAAGGGAGGATCGAGTAATTCCAAAAGCACGATTATCTGGGTTCGACAACTCTACAGTCATAACAAAAGGAGAAATTGAGCTTAGTACTTATGCAGAAGGAGTAGTCAAAAATACAAAATTTTAAGTCATTGACACCGATATGGCTTACAACGTAGTCATGGGGAGACCATGGATCCATGACATGGAAGCAATACCATCTACTTTACACCAAGTAATAAAATTCCCTTCCAAATGGGGAATTCAACATATTCGAGGCGATCAACAGACCTCAAGGAATATAAATTCAGTAGCACACTCAAACAAAAAAGAGGTAGCGAAAGAGTTAAAAGATGGGGGAATCGCGCAATTAGGTACGGAAGAAGAAATTGGAACCCAAATAGGTACGGAAAAAGAAAGCCATGAGAAGGTGAAAAAAATCACCACAGAGGCAACATAAACACATATGGACATGGATTCCAGACCCGATGTCATTCAGGAGCCAGCAGAAGACGAGCATATTAAAACAACTATTGAGGAGCTTGAAGCTATCCCACTGTTCGAGCAGGATCCTGAGCAAAAAGTTCATATAGGCACGAGGCTAAGCCTCGCAAGAAGAAGTAAGTTAATTGAATATATAAAAGCTAACTCAGACTGTTTTGCGTGGTCCCATTCAGATATGACAGGTATACCTCCGGAAGTGATGACTCATAAACTAAATGAAGATCCATCCTTCGTGCCTGTCAAGCAAAAGAAAAGAAAGCAAGGACCATTCAAGAACCAAGTGATTGATGAAGAGGTACAAAAATTCTTGAAAATTGGTTCAATACGCGAGGTAAAATATCCTAATTGGTTAGCTAATAGTGTTGTGGTACCCAAGAAGAATGGTAAATGGAGAGTATGCGTAGATTACACAGATTTGAATAAAGAATGCCCCAAAGACTCCTTTCCATTAACACACATAGATCAAATGATTGATGCCACTGCAGGTCATGAATTGTTGAGCTTTCTAGATGCATATTCTGGTTATAATCAGATAAAAATAGATCCCTAAGATGAGGAAAAAACTTCCTTTATTACAAACAGGGGGACTTATTGTTACAAAGTCATGCCTTTTGGCCTGAAAAATGCTGGAGCCACGTATCAAAGGCTAGTGACCAAGACGATCAAGGAACATCTGGGGAAAATAATGGAAGTATACATTGATGACATGCTGGTAAAATCAACTCAAGCGGAAGATCATTTCCATCATCTTTCAATCACCTTCGAAATCCTGGCAGGTATAACATGAAACTAAATCTAGAAAAATGCGCCTTTGCCGTTGAATCAGGTAAGTTTTTGGGTTTCCTTGTATCAAATAGGGGTATAGAAGTAAACCCCGCTTAGATTAAAGCTATTGATGAAATACCTGATATACTTACGAGCAAAAAATAAGTTCAAAAACTAACAGGAAGAATTGCAGCCTTAGGAAGATTTATCTCCAGGTCTTCGGAGAAGAGTTTTAAATTCTTTTCAGTTCTAAAAAAGAAGAATCATTTCGAATGGATGGAAGAATGTCAACAGGCTCTCAAAGATCTGAAGGCCTATCTATCAAAACCCCCGCTGTTGTCTAAACCAAAAGAGGGGGAGAGGATGTATATCTATCTTGTCGTAGCAGAAATTGCCGTAACTGCAGTACTTGTAAGAGAAGATAGAGGTAAACAATATCCGATTTATTATGTAAGCAAATCTTTATTAGATACTGAAACTATATATCCTCATCTAGAAAAATTAGCCTTAGATCTAATCATGGCAGCTAGAAAGTTGAGACCATACTTTTAATGTCACCCAATCACTGTTAGACCTCGTATCCGCTAAGAAATATTTTGCATAAATAAGAGTTATCACGAAGATAAGCTAAATGTGAAATAGAATTAAGCGAACATGACATAATATATCAGCCTAGGACTGCAATAAAGTCTCAGATTTTAGCTGATTTCGTCGCTGATTTTAATACTAGCATAATCCCTGAAGTGGAAAAAGAGTTACAACTCTTATATGGGGCTAACCCAGGAATTTGGACCCTATTTACTGACGACTCTTCTAACATAAAAGGAGTCGTCTTGGGAATTGTTTTAATATTACCTGCGGAAAAAGATACGAAAAGCCATTAAATTTTATCCCATAACTAACAATGAAGCAGAGTATCAAGTTGTCATTGCAGGGCTTGAACGGGCATGAGAACTCTCAATTGAGCAAATCGTGATCAAAAGTGACTCTCAACTGGTGGTAAACCAGATGTAGGGGACTTACACGCAAGAGAGGCTCGGATGCAACAATATCTAGAAAAGGCACAAGACCTAGCAAGGCAATTCCAGTCGTGGAAAGTTACGCAAATACCCAGAGAGGAAAATGCAGAAGCATATTTATTAGCTAACCTCGCAGCATTTGTCGATGTAACAAATAAAGACAATGCAATTATCATACACCTATTTCATTCAGCAATCGACCAAGACAAAAATGAGGTAACATTTAAAAATTTAACCTGGGATTGGAGAAACAAAATTGTAAACCTTTTGGAGAACGGTATCGTGCCTGAAGATAGAAAAGCAACTCAAGCACTTCGCCGGAAAGCTGCGCGGTACTGACTAGTTCGTGAAACTTTATAACGTAAAATGTTTAGAGGTCCCCTAGAAAAGTGCCTTGGACCCAATCAATCGGAGTACCTAATGAAGGAAGTACACGAAGGACACTGCGGAAACCATGCAGGAGCAAGATCCTTAGTCAAAACCCTAATCAGAGCAGGGTACTATTGGCCTAAAATGGAGGAAGATGCTGAGAGCTTCGTCGCTAAATGCGACAAATGTCAGCGATATGCCAGCAATATGCACCGGCCAGCAGAATTACTCCACCCAGTGGTGTCATCATGGCCATTCATGAAATAAGGCATTGATATAGTGGGACCCCTTCCCCCATCTAAAGGAAAGGTATGGTTCTTACTCGTATTAACTTATTATTTCACAAAATGGGGAGAGGCAGACGCTTTTAAATAGGTGCGAGAGAAAGAAGTAAAAAGCTTCATATGGCGACACATAATATGTCGCTTTGGAATACCAAAGGAGATCTTATGTAACAATTGCCCACAATTCATAGGCTCACAAATCACAGAATTCTTCGAAAGCTGGCAAATCAAGCGAATCACTTCATCACCATATCACCCCGTGGCTAATGGGCAAGCCGAGTCAACAAACAAAGTCATTGTCAACAACTTAAAGAAACAGTTGGAAAAAGCCAAGGGAAACTGGCCTGACGAGCTACTGGCAGTATTATGGGCTTACAGAACTACTGCAAAAGTATCCACGGGGGAAACTCCATTCGCGCTTGTGTACGGTTCAGAAGCGTTAATACCAGTGGAAATCGGCGAACCAAGCACGAGATTCACAACGGCAACGGAATAAACAAACAATGATGAGTTAAGGACAAATCTGGATTTGCTCGAGCAAAGGAGAGAAGTTGCATTAATACGTATGGCAGCCCTAAAAAAATTATAGAGCGATATTACAACAGAAAAGCTCACCTTAGATATTTCAAAATTGGGGGCTTCGTCCATAAAAAAGTCTTCCAATCAACAAAGGAAGCTGGTGCAGGATAGCTACATCCAAACTGGGAAGGGCCCTACAAAGTCCGTGGCATTGCTGGAAAAGGCGCTTACGAGCTGGAAACTATGGATGGAAGAATCTTACCAAACAGTTAGAATGCTGTTCATTTGAAGAAGTATTACTTCTGAAGTAAAGGGAATACCCCCGGACAAGTATCATTACGTTCGATTTTACTTTTGTACAGTTAAGTTATACTAACCATATTTAGATGATAGGCAAAAAGCTAACCCATCACCAGATGATGATATTAGACCTGCATAGACATGAGGAAGTAGTTGAATTCCCGGTCTAGGGTTACAAATTTCTGATGGACGTTTTTAAAGGGTTAAGCAGTCATCATTTAAACTATATACCTTCGAGTCCTGTATGTGTTTCCTTTTCAGGAAAAAGACCACAAGGATGAATATCAAGTGCTCGATATTTCATTATTCAAAGCTCAAACACTTGGGGGACTATAAAGTATGGAATGCAAAGAAGAAGCAAAGAACACTATCAAAAAGTCAAAGCTCAAGCCTGGAGATCCATCTTCGCAACAAGTCAAGTACTATGAGAAAAAACCGAAGAGCCAAAGACAAAAAACACAAAGCCTGATTCAAACACCTTCAAAAATATATTCGTAAATGTAAACGAATGTTTAGGTTAATGGCAGAATATTAGATACGGATAAAAATGCATATCCTTTTATTCATTCAAAAACTGTTGTAAATAAAAATAGTTACGGATGAGAAAAGCATTATCCTTGTATCTGTTCAAAAAATGTTGTAAACAAAAACAGTTACGGGTAAAAATTCATACCCGTATATTTATTCAAAAAACTGTTATAAAATGAAAACAGTTATACCCTTGTATTAATTCGAAAAAGCTGTTACAAAAGAAAAACAATTACGAGTACAAGTTTATACCAAATCTGTTGTAAGAAAAACAGTTGCAACGGAGTTATGGCCGATACACAAACACATGTAAAATGTTGCGAAAGTTCGAAACAATACAGAGACTTTCTTAAAAAACATTGTCAAAGAAAAACATGTGAAATTCCTATCTCTCTTTAGTACATTTACACCATTATGGAGTTGAGACGTCTTCTTCATTAAGTCAATCAAAAAAGGACCCTCTTTTATAAATTGTGCCTATTACGAAAAGGTACGAAAAATCTAAGCATTTTTTAAAAATGCAAAATCAAAAACCCAGATGTAAACCAAAAACCTCAAAAAGAAAGCATGCAAATATTTAAGAGTGAAAACAAAAACTCAAAGGAATCGAAAGTCATGCCGATACTACTATTAATATATAGTGGCAAAAAACTAAGTATTAACTTAGTCTAAGCCTAATTATTTATATAAAAGTTTCCCCTATGTTGTCAGTTGGGGACTTACAAAGGACTGAACTTTACCCCCAATAGGACCGGGGGTAACCACTAATTGTTCCAAATAAAAAAAAAAGAAGGGACCAAGTTCCATAAACTCTTTCACTAGATGGGGGTTATCTTTGCTGGCAGGAGGAGCGGATTGATGTGGCGATACTTGTGCAGCAGCTTCATCAGGGACCTCAACTTCAGGTGATGAGAAATTCTAACTCTGCCGAGACTTTTCAATTGTCTCTTTGGTTTTGGCAATTTCAGCTTCCACGTCAAAATTCTCTTGGCCCATTTCCGTCAATGTGTTAAGTCGGGAATTCAAATAAGCCCAACTAACATTTACAACTGCTTTGTCCTCAAGAGCCTTGTAGTCTTTCTCCCGTTGTTCAGCTTCGGCTCTTAGCTCATCCCTCTCAGCCACAGTAGCATCATGAGAAGCCTGCAAAGGAGCAAAGTATCTTTCTAGGAATTGGACCTTATCCTAAGATTTACAGAGGTCTTCTTGGGTCTGGGTTAGCAATTGTACAAGTTTACCAGAGTATGCCTCTTTCTGATCCAACAAAGCCTTCAGGCTCCTAATCTCTTCGGTGGCACGGGAAAGCTGCTCCACAAAGGAAGACTCCAAGATGCTTTTATCCTTACCTGCCTGATTTGAAGACGCCTTCTCTATGGCCAGTTCCACTGCAATAACTCTAATCTACTATTCTAAGGTACATTTCTCCTCGTCCATTGCCTCCATATCAAGCTGTAGACTCTCGTACTGCTCCTTCCCATTGTCAGCCTCGGTATGGAAGTCAATTGCTGATTGCTCCATTTGAACGACTCTCTTCATCAATTTTGTGCCGATAAGGATGATCTGAATAAATGATAAGTTAGATACGGTAAAAGAAAGTATAATACATACATATGAAGAAGGAACAAGTTCTACCTTTAAGGACGAGTGCAAAATCTCGTTCATCCAAGTTAAGGAGCTATGACTTTCCAGCTTAGACTTCTCAACCGGACCTATCAAGGGCTTTAACCATACATCAACCTGGCCTGACTTTTTCAAGAGGCTGCCTCCCGCAGTAACCTCTATCGTAACTTGCTTCATCACCCCCCCTGCTGGAAGACCCTACTTCAACTGCAGAAGGCTTGAAAGTGGGGGCGGGTGAAAGAGTCACGGGCGGAGTAGGCTGAGGAGTAGAAATAGAAATGGGAGCAATAAAAGAAAGTTTCGGTGGAGCAGGCGGAGGGAAAATGTCAAGAGGAGCTTCTTCGGAAACTGTACCAAAACCTTGCTGGAACAGGTGATCAATGGACTCACGAACAGGAGATGGATTTGCATCTTCAGGAGCGGAAGGCTCTGATCAGGTACGAGAGGATCAACAATGGGCGCAGATTCATCGTCAGATATGACCCTCCTCCTACGTGACATATGAATCAGTGAACCCTCCTCTTGTTCCTCTTCATCCTCCAAGGTCCGGGACCCACTTGCCTTCCTTTTCGACGAGGAGGAGCCAACAATGATTTCCTGAGCCTTAGCCAAGGACAGCTTTGAAGCGGACACAGCCGCAGCAAAAATTCCACGAGAAGGAAACCCTACCAAATGAAAGGGATCAGAAAAATCTCAAAAAGGGAAGAAGTAAGAAAAAAACCTCACTTACCATGGGTTTTCACCTTCCAACCAAACCTCGAAGAGAGTTACTTCCAAGAGCGCTCTTCTAAATGAGTGATTAACAAAAGTTTTTCTACCTAATCACGGAAACCCGAGACATTCTCGACGGTTCCCATGGTTGCTGCAAACGGAAAAGAAACAGTCACGGTACTGATAGTTTATCGAAAACGAAAAAGAAAAGGAAAGTGAGCAAAATTGCACTCACGTGCAAAGTTTCACTTCTCAGGGTAGGGGAGATTTTCTTCACCTACTAAACCCGCAGTAGGGACAAAAACATACCGAACACACCACCCTCTATCTTTGTCATCATCCAGAATAACTAACACTCTTTTACTCCTAGCCGCGAGAGTAAAAACTCCTCGGCAAAATAGCATCGGGGAATAGAGGTGAATAAGATGATGGAAAGTAAAGGGGACAGAAGCTAAATTGGCCAAATACCTAAGGCACGCAACCACTCTCCAAACAAGAGGACCGACTTGTCCCAAGCAAACATTGAAGAATCGACAAAATTCAATGATAACAGGGTCGATGGGAGGCTTGAATCCTAATGTGAAGGGATAAGTATAAACATAAGAATACCCAGTCCTATAAGAGGTTATTCTTTGGTTATCATTAGGAACAACAATAGGAAAATCAGACTTCCAACAACAGTCTGTGCGTACGAGTGACATTAAGCCCTCTGTTATTTGGGTAGGATAAAGGTCAGCACTATCATGTGATGACATGGAAGAAAGCTGCTCACTCATGGCCTCACTATCCTTGGAAAAAGAATACTCGGCAAGAACGATCTCATCGACTCTCGTCTCACACGATGGTTCATTGTGTTCTCTACTCTTTGATGAAGATCTAGAAGCCCTAGCCCTCGAAGAAGACAAATAAACAGTAGACCTAGAAGATGGCAAAGGAGTAGTATGGGAAGAAGAACCCCTAGAAGGTGTAGAACTTAAGCTCTTAAGTCTACCTGCCCTCCTACTCCGTGTTGGAGCAGAAGAATGAGTCAATTCATCTACAATAATGATCTCTTTGGATTGTTGGCTTGAAGAAGACGTGTTTACGAGGATGAAGAATTTACAAATAACGAAAGAAGGTTAGAAGTTTTTCGTTAAAGTAAAGAAAGCAAAAGGGGTATTTATACTCAGAAGAGACCGTCAAAAAATGGAAAAATAGTGATGTGAAAGTCATAATTGAAGTTGTCACTTCGTTACTGATGCAACCGCAAAAAGCCCTAAAAGGCGCTGAATAATTGCAGAATAAATCCAGGAATGCCACATGGCACGGGCATTAAATGGAAGTCACAAGCGACACATACATTCAGAGACGGATGCGATGGTACGACTGAAGCGGCGGCAAAATATTCCCGCCATAAATGAGTATCCACTTACCAAATATTCAATCAATAAATAAATGGTAAGTAGGGGGACTATCTGTATTGGTAAAAATAGGCTTCACACGTGTACTAATTATGATGACAAAGCAACCCATGTGGAGCAATGAAAACATGACAACTGGACGAGACTTTACGAAAAAGTACGAGGAAAAGAGGAACGAAATGACATACCACGAGGTAATCAGATACGGTAATCTCAATCTAATTGAGGAGATGAAGAAACACGGTCAGAATGAATCAAGGAAGAATAAAGGGCAGACTCGAAGATCTTCAATCAATAAGCCAAACGTTACATAATCTTCACGCAACGATTACGATTAACCATTGTAATGTTACATTAATACCATTATTAGTCATTAATGCTCAGTCACTGAAAAGAGTAGACGTTATATTAAGAAATTTCCTATAAAAGGGAGTAAAATATAACTTATAAAGACACGTTTGAACCACTATTAAAATATACTTACTTTTTACGCATCTTTCTGCTTTCTCTTTACGAATTTTCTTATAATTATTAACATATTCTTTGGTTATCAGAAACCCGTATTCTTCTTAATATAGCTTTGGCAGAGAATCTATTTCTTTGGTTAAACAACTATATCAATGCCCATCATGGAAAAATCAATGAAACATGCTGCGGCGTGCAGCCCGATCCCATAAATGTCCTCACAAATCAGGCCCTCGGCCTCACCCAGTCATAAATCTCTCCAGTCTTTCGGGCTCTCAGAAATTAAAGTAATCAGCCCAAACAACAATTATATGATGCATCAGATAGAGTAACAGAGACTGAGCTATGATGTAAATATGCATAAACATGACTGAGTACAGAATTTCAACCAAAACAGTGAGAGGACAGTAAGAAAAGACCTCTAAAGGTCCAAACAATACTGGCATAAGGCCTAGACATGGCATCCAACATGATTTACAGTAATTCTTTCTAAAACACATAGGGAGCATATAGTTTCAATAGGATATTCAACTTTATAGTTGCTACAGACGGACCAAGTCACAATCCCCAACGGTGCACGCCTACACGCCCACCACCTAGCATGTGTGTCACCTCCAAATAGTCACATGACATAGACAATCCGGGGTTCCATACACTCATGATTAGATTTACAATCGCTACTTACCTCAAACCGAGCAAATATCTACTCCCGATGCTCTTGACCCTCGGTTCGGCCTCAAATGCTCCGGATCAATTCACAACCAGCACAATACCATCAATATACGCTAAAGGAATGAATTCCACAAGAAAAACTTCAAAATTAGACTCAAAACCCGAAATTGGCTCAAACTCGGCCCCCGGGCCCACGTCTTGAAATCCGAAAAAAGTTACAATACTTGAAAGCCCATTCACTCACGAGTCTAACCATACGAAAATTATCAAAATCTGACATCATTCGGTCCCTCAATTTTCACTCCTAAATCCCACCAATTAGATGATAAAACAACAGGAAAATACCATAGATATGAGTATTATACCTCAAGAAACTTAGCTCACTGAAAAACCCTTGAATCCCCTTCAAAATCACTCCAAAAAGCTCCAAGAACCTACTTGAAAATGGTGGAAATGAACAAAAATTCGTGAAGTGTTCTATTTATAGTTTCTGCCCAGGCTTTTCGCACCTGCGGTCTTGCTTTTGCGCAAAATCCTACGCATCTACGGAAAATCACTTAAGTCCTCAATTCCGCAGCTGTGCCCCAGGTTCCGCACCTGCGCATCTCCTTCCGCTTCTGCGGAATTGGCCTATCTCTTCTCTTCCGCATCTGCGGGCTCGCAGATGCGACCACTCCTATGCACTTGCAGTTCCAGCAAAGGTCTTCTATGTCTGCATCTGCGACTACCCAAGTGCACCTACGGCCTCGCACCTCCGGCTCCCCATCCGCTGGTGCGTAAAACACTAGCAGCCATCTCCCAAAACTCATAATTGATTCGATAACCACTCGAAACTCACCCGTGGCCCTCGAGACCTCAACCAACTAATACCAAAAAGTCATATATCAACATACGAACTTAGTCAAACCCTCGAATCACTCAAAACAACATCAAAACACAAAATTACCCTCGGATTCAAGCCTAAGAACTTCTAAACTTCCAAATACCGCAAACGACGCCGAAACCTACCAAACCACATCCGGATGACCTCAAATTTGACACACACGTAAATAATGAAACTACGAACCTGCTCCAGCTTCCAAAATTCCATTCCAACCCCGATATCAAATTTTCCACTGCCGACCAAAATCGCCAAATTTCCAACTTTCGCCAATTCAAGCCTAATTCTACTACGGACCTCCAAATCCCATTCTAGATGCTCTCCTAAGTCCATAATCACCTAACAGATCTAAGAGAACCATAAAAATCCAACTCCAAGATTGTTTACACATAAGTCAACATTTAGTTGATTTTTTCCAACTTAAGCTTTTAAATAAGAGACTAAATGTCTCATTACACTCCGAAACCACTATGGACCCGAATCGACTAAATCGATATATCAAATATAGCTAAAAAGCACAAAATAAACAGAAATGGGGCTATAACTCTCGAAACGACTGGTCGGGTCGTTATATCCTCCCCCTTTTAGATAAACGTTCATCCTCGAACGAGTCTAGAAACATAATTGGAGTCTCAAATACGTGTGGATATCTGCTTTGCATCTCCTGCTCGGTCTCCCAAGTGGACTCCTCCACAGGTGACCTCTCCATTGTATCTTCACTGAAGTTATGTCCTTTGACCTCAACTTTCAAACCTGCCGGTCCAATTTGGCCACCGGCTCCACATCATAAGCCATATCACCCCCCAACTGAACCATGCTGAAGTCCAAAACATGGAATAGATCGCCAACATACTTCTGGAGCATGGAAACATGAAATACCAAGTGCACACTTGACAAACTAGGTGGCAAGGCAAACTTATAAGCCACCTCCCCTATCCTTTGAAGCACCACAAATGGCCCAATGAACCGGGGTCTCAACTTGCCCTCTTCCAAAACCTCATAACACCCTTCATAGGTGATACCTTAAACAAGACCTTCTCCCCAATCATAAAAGACACATCACAGACTTTTCTGTCCACATAGCTCTTCTGCCTAGACTGCGTCGTACGAAGCTGGTTCTGTATCAATTTCACCTTATCTAATGCATCCTCAACCAATTCTATACCCAAGATCCTAGCCTTACCCGGATCAAACAATCCTACCGGGGATCTACGCCTCCTCCCATATAAAGCCTCGTACGGAGCCATCTGAATACTCGACTGAAAACTGTTGTTATATGAAAACTCTGCGAGCGGCAGAAATTGGTCCCATGAACCCCCAAATTCAATGACACAAGCGCGCTACATGTCCTTCAATATTTGAATAGTGGGTTTGGATTATATGTCCGTCTGAGGGTGAAAAGTTGTGCTCAACTCAACCTGAGTACCCAACTCACGCTACACGACCCTTCAAAACTATGATGTGAACTGAGTACCTCTATCGGAATTGATAGAAACTGGGACACCATGAAGGCGAACAATCTCTCGAATATAAATCTTAGCCAATCGCTCTGAAGTGTAAGTAGTACCAACTAGAATAAAGTGCACAGACTTGGTCAGCCGATCCACAATAACCCAAATAACATTGAACTTCCTTGAAATCTGTGGGAGCCCTACTACAAAGTCCATGGTGATCCGATCCCACTTCCACTCCAGGATATCTAATCTCTGAAGCAAACCACCTGGTCTCTGATGCTCATACTTAACCTGCTGACAGTTGAGACACTGAGCTACAGACCCAACTATATCCTTCTTCATCCGCCTCCACCAATAATTTTGTCTCAAATACCGGTGCATCTTTGCAGCACCCAGATGGATGGAATATCGCGAGCTATGGGCCTCCTCAAGAATCAACTCACGAAGCCCATCTACATTAGGCACACATATCCTGCCCTACATCCTCAACACGCCGTCATCACCAATAGTCACATCCCTAAAATCACCTCGCCGGACCCTGTCCTGAAGAACGAGCATGTGGGGTTCATTATACTGACGCTCCCTGATACGGTCATAAAGAGAAGACCTGGTGACCACGCAAGCCAACACCCGACTCAGCTCTGAAATATCCAATCTCACAAGATGGCCCCCTAAGGCCTGAACATTCAATGTCAAGGGTCTCTCTACTACTCGAAGATATGCTAAACTCCCCAAACTCTCCGCCCGTCAACTCAAAGCATCGGCCACCACATTGGCCTTCCCCAGATGGTACAAAATAGTGATATCATAGTCCTTGAGAAGCTCCAACCATCTCCGTTGATGCAAATTGAGATCCTTCTACTTAAACATATGCTGCAGACTCTGGTGATTAGCATAGGTCTCACAATGAACCCCATACAAATAATGACGCCAAATCTTCAAGGCGTGAACAATGAATACTAACTCAATATCATGGACATGATAGTTCTTCTCATGGGTCTTCAACTGGCACGAGGCATAGGCAATAACCCTACCCTCCTGCATCAAAACACATCCAATACCTATCCTCGAGGACAATACACAGTGTAAGAACCTAAAGTTGATGACTAATACTAGAGATGTGGTCAAATCAGTCTTGAGCTTCTGAAAGCTCTCCTCAAACTCATCCGACAACCTGAATGGAGTACCTTTTTGGGTCAGTTTGGTCAAGGGAAAGGCAATAGATGAAAATCCCTCCATAAAGAGATGGTAATAACTTGCCAAACCAAGAAATCTCCTAATCTCCGTGGCTGAGTACGGTCTAGGCCAACTCTGCATCGCAGCTATCTTCTTCGGATCCACCTGAAACCCTCACTGGACATCACGTGTCCCAAGAATGCTACTGAACCGAGCCAAAACTCACACTTGGAGAACTTTTCATAAAGCTTCTCCTCCCTCAATCTCTGTAATACAATCCTCAAATGCTGAGCATGCTCCTCCTGGCTATGAGAGTACACCAGGATGTCATCAACGAATACAATAACGAATGAGTCCAAATAGGGCTGGAATACAATGTTCATCAAATGCATGAACGTTTTTGGGGCATTGGTCAACCCAAAATACATCACCAAGAACTCATAATGGCCATAACGGGTCCTGAAAGCTGTCTTAAGAATATCCGAATCCCGAATCTTCAGTTGGTGATAATCGGACCTTCATCATGCAGAACCCCCTCGCTCCCTGAAGCTGGTAAAATAAATCATCAAGACGAGGCAAATGATACTTGTTCTTGATTGTGACCTTGTTCAAATGCCTGTAATAAATGCACATCCTCATGGAACCATCCTTCTTCTTTACAAATAGAAGCGGTGCACCCCAAGGTGACACACTAGGACAAATAAACCCCTAATCAAGGAGTTCCTGAAGTTGTTCTTTCAACTCTTTCAACTCCGCCGGTGCCATATAATACGGTGGAATAGAAATGGGATGAGTTCCCGGCACCAAATCAATACCAAAGTCAATATCCCTGTCAGGCAGCATGCGCGACAGTTCTGCAGGAAACACCTAAAAGTTACGTACTACCAGAACAGAATCAATGTTAGGAGTATCTGCATTAACATCTCTCACAAAAGCCAAATAAGATAGGCAACCCTTCTCAACCATACGCTGAGCCTTTAAATATGAAATTACCCTACTTGGTACATAATTTATAGAACTGCTCCACTCAACCCTAGGAAATTCCAGCATCGCCAACGTCATTGTCTTAGCGTGACTATTTAGAACAACATGACATGGAGATAACCAATTCATACCCAATATCACATCAAAGTCAGCCATATTGAGCAACAAAAGGTCCACTCGGGTCTCCAGACCCCTAATAATCACCACACACGACCAAAATATGCAATCCAAAATAATAGTATCGCCCACAAGAGTAGATACATGAACATATGAAACTAAATACTAACGGGGCATATGGAGAAAAATATGAGGAAACATATGAATACGTGGAACCCGGGTCAAATAATACAGAGGCATCTCTGCGACAGGCTGAGACAGTACCTGTCATCACAGCATCTGAAGCAATAGCATCCGATCTAGCTAGGAGTGCATAGAAACGGGCCTGACCACCACCTGATCGACCTCCCCATCTAGGGCGACCCCTAGCTAACTGGGAGGCTGGTGAAGTAATTGGTGCTGAAGTCAAAGGCTGACTCCTCTGCTGAGATGGACCCCCATGACGATGAGGACACTGCCTCCACATATGTCCAAACTCCCCACACTCAAAATAACTCCATGGTGTGGGGGACAGGGACTGAAGGGAACCCCTTGCACCGGGATAACTGGTAGAAGAACCTGGCATGAATGAGCCCTGAACTGATGGAGCACGGGACAAAACCTGTGCTAGGAGGACACTGAGTGATGAGTGGCCCTGATGAGAACTGTGAGAACCATGGCATGATGATGCACCACGGTGAACTGGGCAAGCTGACTGAGCATGCTTGAATGGACGGCCTCTGCCGTTCTGGAGATGACCCTCGTGAGGAGTACCACTGAATCCAACCTGTCCACGAGGCCTTCCTATCAACCCTCTCCTGACCGTGAACCATCTCAATCTATCGAGAAATGTCGACAACCTCATCAAAAGTAGCACCAGACACTCTCTCTCTGGTCATAAGCAATCGAAGCTAGAAAGTGAGGCCATCTATAAACCTCCTTATCCTCTCTCTGTTTGTGGGAACCAAACAGATAGCATGACGATCTAATTCTGAGAATCGCAGCTCATACTGATTCACCGACATATCACCCTGACGAAGCTGCTCAAACTGCCTGCGCAGCTCCCTCTCTGCGAGACTGAGGCACAAACTTCTCCAGAAAGATAACAGAGAACTGCTGCCAAGTAAGGGCTGCTGCGCTGACCGGCTTATGCCTATCGTAAGCCTCCCACCAACTGAATGCAGCCCTAGAGAACTGGAAGATAATGAATGAGACCCTACTAGTCTCCAGAATACCTGCTGTATGGAGCATCCTCTGACACTTATCCAGGAAACCATTTGTATCCTCACCCTCTACACCACTGAAAGATGAAGGCCGGAGTCTCCCAAACCTCTCCAATATACGCTACTCATCCTCAGGACCTCGATGTCTGGAGTCCCTGAACAACTTGCTCCGGTCTGCGGGCGGTGAGAGTGTAAGTGCCTTCCTCGGCCTTAGAAGTAGTTGCGGTCATAGAAATAGAGACTGCCTGAGCCAGGCCAGTACAGACTAACAGAATTTGAGTTAAGGCCTCTTGAAGGCCATGAATCACAATAGAGCAGGTGGTGCCTGAGCTGGTCCCACTGGGACATCTGCGACTGGGACTTGGTCCTGGTCTGGAGCAACTGGAGGGTCTACAGGTACTGCCTCGGCTGCTGTGCGAGCTGAACCTCTACCCCTACCACGGCCTCGACCACGGCCTCGGCCTCTCTCGACCCTGTCTGGTGGTACTGGTGGTACTGACCGATCATGGTAGTCCTCACCATCTGAGAGAGAATGAAACAATAGAAGTTTAGTTACCAGAATCAATGGATTCGCGCGACAAGAATTCAAGAATGTGAGATTTTTCCTACGGGTTTTGCATCCTCTCGAAGATAAGTACGGACGTCTCCGTACCGATCCACAAGACTCGACTAAACCTTCTCATGACTCGTGAGACCTATGTAACCTAGGCTTTGATACCAACTTGTCACGACCCAAAACTAACCCCGTCGTGATGGCGCCTATCGTGGTACTAAGTAAGCCGACACATTTCCAAAACTCATCGGTAATTCAGTTTAGAAGATAATTCAAAGATATTCATAATAAAACCTTCATGAGAGAGTTCAACTCAAAATAAAAGTGCAGAAAAAAGCCCGTCATCGGGGTGTCATTAGTCATGAGCAACTACTAAAACCGTATGATAAAAACAAGACTAACATAGTTTGAGAAAAATCCAAAATGCATCTAATAGGAAGATAAGGAAGAAGAAAAGCAGGGCTGCAGTCGTCAGGTAGCTACTTTGCTATCTTCGAAGACCCGCGGCTGGATATATCAACAACCGCTACCGTGTCCACAAATGCCTGGATCTGCACACAAGGTGCAGGGAGTAACGTGAGTACGCCAACATAGTAAGTAACAACAGTAAATAATGACAGAGAAGTAGTGACGAGCTAAATACAGATATAGTTCCTATCACAAAATTCAGTAACATACGGCATGCCTTAAAACTGGAGTTTAAGTCAAATCAACTTGTTTAAATCATGTTCCAGTAAAACTGTTTTTAAATATCGTTCAACAGTTTTCAAACAAAGGTTCAATACAGCTATGAGCACAAATGATGAAATCATAAACCGCCCCTCCGGCAAACATCACTCAGTTCTCCCAATCACTCTAACCTAATAATCACTCATGCCTCACAATCACTCATTCCTCCCAATCACTCATCACTCGGCACTCGCACTCAGTAGGTACCTGCACTACTGAGGGTGTGTACTGACTCCGGAGGGGCTCCTTCAGCCCAAGTACTATATCAATTACCATCATGGCAGAATCAATGAAACATGCTGTGGCGTGCAGCCCGATCCCATAAATGTCCTTACAAATCATGCCCTCGGCCTCACTCAGTCATAAATCTCTCCAGTCTCTCAGGCTCTCAAAAATCAAAGTAATCAGCCCAAACAACAATTATATGATGCATAAGATAGAGTAACAAAGACTAAACTATGATGTAAATATGCATAAACATGACTGAGTACAAAATTTCAACCAAAACAGTGAGAGGACAGTAAGAAAAGACCTTTAAGGGTCCAAACAATACTGGCATAAGGCCTAGACATGGCATCCAACATGATTTACAGTAATTCTTTCTAAAACACATAAGGAGCATATAATTTCAACAGGATATTCAACTTTACAGTTGCTACGGGACAGACCAAGTCACAATCCCCAACGGTGCACGCCCACACGCCCGTCACCTAGCATGTGTGTCACCTCCAAATAGTGACATGACATAAAATCCAGGGTTTCATACCCTCAGGACTAGATTTACAACTGCTACTTGCCTAAAACCGAGCAAATCTCTACTACACAATACTCTTGCCCCTCGATTCGGCCTACAAATACTCCGAATCTATTCACAACCAGCACAATACCATCAATATACGCTAAAGTAATGAATTCCACAAGAAAAACTACCAAATTAAACTCAAAACCCGAAATTGGCTCAAACCCAGCCCCCGGGACCACGTCTCAAAATGCGACAAAAGTTACAAAACTTGAAATCCCATGCACTCACAAGTCTAACCATATGAAACTTATCAAAATACGACATTATTTGGTTCCCCAAATCCTCAAATTAAACTCTCCAAAATCCCAAGCCCTCACCCCCTATTTTCACTTTTAAATCACACTAATTAGATGATAAAACAATGGAAAAATACCATAGATAGGAGTATTAGAGCTCAAGCAACTTATTTTCACTAAAAAACCCTTGAATCCGCTTCAAAATCACTCCAAAAAGCTCCAAGAACCGACATGAAAATGGTGGAAATGAACAAAAATTCGCGAAGTCTTCTATTTAAAGTTTCTTCTCAGGCTTTTCGCACCTCCAGTCTCACTTTTCCGCAAAATCCTTCGCACTAGCGGAAAATCACTTAAGTCCTCAATTCGCAATGCACCCAGGTTCTGCACCTGCGGATGCGCACCTGCGCATCTCCTTCCGCTTCTGCGGAATTGGCCCATATTTTCTCTTCTGCATCTACAACTCAGCCTCACACCTGCAGGCTCGCAGGTACGACCACTCCTATGCACCTGCAGCTCCAGTCCAGGTCTTCTATGTCCTCATCTGCAGGTACCCAAGCACACCTGCGGCCTCGCACCTGCGGCTCCCCATCTGCAGGTGCGTAAAACACTAGCATCCACATAAACCAGCAGGAGCAGCCATCTCCCAAAACTCATAATTGATTCGATAACCACTCGAAACTCACCCGAGGCCCTCGGGACCTCAACCAACTACACCAACAAGTCATATATCACATATGAACTTAGTTGAACCTTTGAATCACTCAAAACAACATCAAAACACCAAATTACCCTCGGATTCAAGCCTCGGAACTTCTAAATTTCCAAATTCCGCAAACGACGCCGAAACCTACCAAACCACATCCGAATGACCTCAAATTTTACACATACATCACAAATAATATTACAAACCTACTCCAGCTTTTGGAATTCCATTCCGACCCCGATATCAAAATTTTCACTGCCGACCAAAATCGCCAAAGTGCGACCCATAGTACTGTCTAGTACCTCAACCTTTATTTACGAGATATACTTCCACTTCTTGCCTTCTTCACAGAACCCGGTTCCTTCACAGTCTCCAATTTTTTTTAACAGCACTGGACTTAACCTTCCCACCGGAATTCACTCCAATATCCTCATCAGACATCGACTCTTCTGCCACCACTTGCTTCAACTTGCCACTATCCTTCACTGACTTTTCACTGGGTGTTCCAACAGCCTCCTTTGAAGTAATCTTAGTAGATTATTTCTTTTTCTGAGATTTCTTGACCAAGGAACTTGGTTCCTCTTGTGCTTCCTCATCGACTTTCACAACTGGAATGTGCTTGTCACAGACAATTTCACCATCCTCTTCTTCTTCTTCTTCTTCGTCCTGTTACTCCTTTTTACCGCAGACTCAAGAGCCTCCTTCTTATGCAACCTTGTGGTAGGTCGCTTAGGAGGGGGCTTAGAAGTTGATATTGGCCTCCTTACCCTGAGAAATGCACTTAGAGCAACATCGTCCTGATCCTTTTCATCACTGAACCTCATAACATGGGGTACTGATTCCAATGGATCAGCGTCAAAGTGAGGAGAAGGATCAGGGTCGAAGTTGACCTGGGAAGATGATTTCTGACCTGTTTCCTCAGGAGAGGGGTTAGTTTCATTAAGAGGGGCCCCAGTAGCCTCTTCCGGTGCAGATGGTTCAAAGAATACCATAGTTCCTTCTTCCACTAATGGCTGAGTTCTTCCCCCTGAGACTCAGGCGTAAGAGAGTGTTCTTCACTCATAATTCCTACATCAGCAATGGCCAACATATTTTTTATGGCCTTTCTATCTTGAGATTCCATAGGTGCAACAACAAAAGGGACAGGATGCAACGACCCGACCGGCTGTTTTGAGCATTTGCACTACGCTCGATAATTTGGGGGCACGAGTAGCTCCGTATGATGTATGAGGACTTGTATACAAAATTTGAGTTCATTCCGAGTTGATTTGATATGTTTCAGCGCGAGTTTTTTGCAAGTCGAAAGTTCATTAAGTCTGATTTAAGGTGTGTTTCGTCGTTTTCGATGTTGTTACGCGTGATTTGAGGCCTCGAGTAAGTCTGTGTTATGTTAGAGGACTTTTTGATATGTTTGTACGGGGTCCTGAGCGGCTCGGGTGAGTTTCGGATAGGTTTGGATTGTGTTCCGCTCATTTTTCTTATGTTTCGACGTCGTTTTTCAAGCATAAATAATATCATATTGAACAAATGAGCTCCGATTTCTGTTTTGGATGAAGCATTAGATCCCGTATCATAATTATGGAACCGTAGTAAAAATAATCGTCCAAGTTGGACATCATATGAGAATTTTATGGTCATTTTACTAAGAATTGTGTTGCTAGATTTTTTTCATATTAATTACGAAATTGCCGCTGACTTCGTATTTAAAAATATGCACTATTTCAAATTATTGAAACCAACATATCTCCTTCAATATAAGGTCAAATTGAGTGATTCAAGAGCCTAACTTGACTAGAATTTCACAAGGAATCCATTGGAGTCATAAAAAGTGAGTATTGGGATCTTTTGGTATGAGAAACGAGGCAGAATAGCTGGCAGAAAAAATATATAAAACAAGGGTTTGTTCAGTTGGTCATATTTTGAGTTGGGAAGCTCGGATTTGGGCGATTTTGGAGGCGATTTTAACCATATGGATTGAGGTATGTGTTCTATACTTGGTTTTGGTTATATTTCATGAATCCATCTTCGTTTTTGGGATTTCATTGATGATTTCAAAGTAAAATTTGGGGGTTTTTCCTAAAGTTTCATAAAGTGAATTTTTAAGTTTTAAACATCGATTCAGAGTCAGATTTGAGTAAAATTAGTATGGGTGGACTCATAATTGAATGGGTTATCGAATTTTGTGTCTTTTGTCAGGTTCCGAGGTGCAGGCCCGGGTTGGGCTTTTTAGCAGATTTTGGGCCTTTGGTTAAAGATTCGACCTTTTTCAATTGGGATTTATTCCTTTAGCATTGTTTGATGTATTTGAGTTGTTTTTTATTAGTTTCGAGCCGTTCAACGGCCGGAACACGCGAGATGCATTTTTGGACCATCGCTTGGCTTGCTCGGTATTGGAATTGGCATATTCGAGGTAAGTGACTCTACTAAGCTTAGTGTTGAGGGTATGAAAATCCGAACTACGTGTTATGTGATTGGTATTGAGGTGACACACATGCTAGGTGATGGGTGTGTGCGTGTGCACCCTGTAAAATGGGACCATTTGGTTCCCATGGCCTAGTATCTTGGCCCTATTTTGTCGATATCTGTGTTTTTATCATGTGATAAAGTAATTGATCTGTATATCATGCTAGATATGATGTTTAGACTATGACGATAATTTTGAGACCCTCAGTGGTCGTTTCTTGTTGTTATTTCACATACTTCATTGACATCTTGTACTCAGTCATGTTCATGCATTCATATCATATCCCAGTCTCAGTTTTTAATTCTTGATACATCATATTCTTGTTGCCGGGCTAGTTTTCATGACACTTTGAGCCCGTGAGTGAGACTGGAGAGATTGATAACTGAGTAAGGCCTAGGGCCTGGTTGTGAGGTATTGATATTATATCACTTGAATTGTCCGTGCAGCACTTGAGTTGTCCGTGCGGATCCAGTATTGATATTATAGCACGTGAGATGTCCGTGCAACACGTAAGTTATCCGTGCGGATCCAGATATGATATGATAGCACGTGAGTTGTCCGTGCAACACGTTAGTTGTTCGTGCGGATCCAGATATGATATGATAGCACGTGAGTTATCCGTGCAGCACATGAGTTGTCTGTGCTTAGCGCTTGGGCTGTAGGAGCCCCTCCAGAGTCTGAACACCCTAGTGAGCACAGTCGACTATAAACGAGTGTGGATCGAGATACATGGAAATTGCATACACACATGACATACAAATATTTGCATGCACGCATGACATACATGCATAGAGATGAATTTTTTCTCATGTTATACGGTATCACGTCATCCATGGAATATTATACACATTGATATGTGGGCTCAGAGAGGCATTTTTATACTTGTTATTTGAAAAGAAAACGAAACATCTTACTTATTGCTAGAAAAGATTTTGGGAAAAATCATAGTTTTAAAACTTATCTGTATTTTGGCATTTTGGCAAAAATATTTGAGTTCTACTAAGATGTTGAAAAACATGTCTATTTTCTAGAACTCTGAACGAGTTTAGGATGTTACTTCCGAGATACTCTTTTGATACTTTTATTGCATTGTTGCGAGTTGTCGTAGAATTGTGTTGTTGGAACCGACCTATTGTTAGCTCGTCATTCTTTGAACCTAAGGTTAGGTTAGTTACTTACTAAGTACATGAGGTCGGTTGTACTGATACTGCACTTCTACACATTGCGTGCAGATGTCGAATGTTATTGCTGCTATGCTCGATGGTTGCGAGACTTGAAGATGTATCAGTGTCCCTGTTATAGCTGTCTCCCTTGTTCGGGGTAGCCTTAGATTGTAAAACTATGTTCATGTAATTTTCAAACCGACTATGTATTTATTTCATTATCGCTTTGTAAACTCTATTCGTAGAAGCTCATGATTTGTACTACCAGTCCTTGGGAAATATATAAGATGTAGATAATTTTGTTGTTTAATTGTTTTATTAAGTTAAATGAAACTGGATAGTTTTTAATTGGCTTACCTAGCAGGTTGGGTTAGATGCTATCACGATTTGTGGATTTTGGGTCGTGACAAGTTGGTATCATAGCTCTAGGATCATAGGTTCTACAAGTCATGAGCAAGTGTCTAGTAGAGTCTTGCAGATAGATATGATGACGTCCATACCTATCTTTGAGAGGCTACCGAACATTTAGGATATAATTCCCATATTTCCTTCCTTATCGTGCGACATTGATTCAGCTTGAAGTGTAATCCTTTGAATTTCTTCCATGTATTTGTATGTGCACATGAGCGCTCGATATCCGCGGTGCATCAACGGTTTGTGATTCCATGGTTGAGGTACGAGATGTGATTTCGGCATGTTGGTGATGGGCCAGTCTGGAGGACTTTAGGCCGGGTTTTGGTTGTGGCTTGAGTACTGCTACTTCGATTGCGTGAGCACGTGCATTTGGGACTTTATATGTTTGTTTTGTCCTTATGGTGTGGTGAGTCCCTACATGTGATTCGTGGCAGTATTCTTGGGTTACGGCAGCCTGCGTGGGTGGGTTGAGTTAGAGAGGTTCTGTTCTGATAGCTTGGTTATGTGCGAATGAGTCCTGAAGAGTTCTCGATGATATCTACCACGATTTGGGGTGTATATTTCCTGTCGGCATATGGAACATGTTGTGTATTGTGATTATCTCCGGGATGAAATCAAATGGAAGGTCTTTAGCTAATTGAGTATGTAGTTGCTGGTGACCTAGAGTGGACTATGAAGTTCTCGTATTTTTCATATGATGGCATGGTAGATGCGGTGTGTTGTGTGGATTGAGATTTGCATGTGGTAGGTAACAATTTAGTTTTGGAGGGAAGGTCATAAATTTGTAGGCAGCATGGACGGTCTCAGATGACTAAGTAAGTGATAGTACTATTTGGTGAGGCTTAAAGAGGGTATATATATTTCAGAAGGGGCAATGTGTTTGATTTTTGGATACTTCACTGGTACTGCGACACTCTCCTGGTTGATCGACTGCTGATATTCGTATTTTGCTATGTGACAAGGAAGAAGTTTAGAAGCATTTTCTCACAGGATGATCGTGTGTGAGAGATGTGTTAGACATTCTGTTGGTGGAGTTGGGATCAGATATGGTGATTCGTGTGTCCTATGGATTTGGAGACTAGGAGTCCTCAGGAGAGAATTGTTTCATGTTTGTGGGGTATGAAGTCATGGCCGAAGCTAGCTAAATGATAGTATGTGTTATGATTCAGCCATTGTGAGCTTTCAGAGGTTCATTTATCTATGTGTGGGTGCCCAGAGTTGAATTGGGGGTCCATTCGTAGGACCAATTACAATGTGTATTCTACACCTAGTTGGATTGGTTGGCTTCATAATGCCATTGTTGAGGGATGTGTCATTCGGTTGTTGCTAAGATTATTTGTGTTCTGAAATTTGCTATGAGTTACTCTTCTATGCTACGAAGATTTGTGATTCGTTGGTTTTAGGCACACATGGTGCGGTCCTTTTGTGGTCTCATAGTGGAATTTGAGTGAGATGAGTAATTGGGTATTGTATGATTGAGAGCATACTAGTTATGTTCTTTCGGGTTTTGTGTGGCATTGTATTGTTTGATTCTCCGTGGTTATGCTAAAGCACTTTGGGTAGTGGATGTCGAATTTTGCGTGGTTATTGCTTTTGAGAAGGGTGGCTCGAGGTATGTGATATGGACCAGTATCTGGATGGAGTCGCGCATTGCAGCAGAGTTATGTTGAGGTATGAACCTTTGTGTTAGCATCGGGTGATGGTTCTACGGTGTGTGATGGGTTCTTAGCTTTTTTTGGTGGTGATACTCGTTGAGTTTGCAGGACGATTCTCTTGATTGAGTCATTTTTGTGATTGAATCATTTGGGTTGTTGCTTATTGGTCCATGGATTGCACGATTTGTGGCTCCGAGTAGTATTGGTGTTGCGTGTCAGTAGGTTAGTCATTATTCGATGAGATGAGGTCATCGGACCTAGAATGGGTGCTATCAGATCTGATTGCGGTATATTTGGAAGGATAATGTTGCTAATCGGCCCAGAATTTGGTTGTAGTTCTTGTCGAAGGAGATGGAGCTCCAAGACCTTTTGATCTGATGAAGGGTTATGAGTTCTGCATGTTTCATTCATCATCGATAGTGTACGAAGGTTTTAGAGCGAGGTTTTGTTTGATATGAGGTTTATTACCAGTACCAGATTTATTTTTAAACAACTATGGTGATTAGAAATTATTGTTGTGAGTATTTGACTTATGGGTATATCATGTGATTGTGTCTTGGATTATGGATATGGATTGATATAGTTTTTTTGGCATGTATAGTGTGTACGTTGCAGGATTCAGATCTTATAAGAAATTCTAGATGATTGGAAATTGGATTCTAAGGCTTGTGGGCTTGGTTGAGTTGAGTTGAGAAAATTTCAGTTATGTTGTGTTATTGGACCTATACGGGATATGGTGACGTGGGATCACCCCCGGGTATGTGCATGGTAAGTTTACACGGCGGTTTGATGTTTAAGTGGGGGAGAATGTAACGACCTAACCGGTCGTTTTGAGTATTTGCACTTCGCTCGGTAATTTGGGGGAACGAGTAGCTCCGTATGATGTATTAGGACTTGTGTGCAAAATTTGAGTTCATTCTGAGTTGATTTGATACGTTTCGGCGCGAGTTTTTTGGAAGTCGAAAGTTCATTAAGTTTGATTTAAGGTGCGTTTTTTTGTTTCGATGTTGTTATGTGTGATTTGAGGCCTCGAGTAAGTCTGTGTTATGTTAGGGGACTTTTTGATGTGTTCATTCAGGGTTTCGAGGGGCTCGGGTGAGTTTTGGATAGGTTTGGGTTGTGTTGTGCTCATTTTTCTTGTGTTTCGACGTCGTTTTCAAGCATAAATGATATCATATTGAACAAATGAGCTCCGATTTCTGTTTTGAATGAAGCATTAGATTCGTATCGTAATTACAGACCCGTAGCAAAAAGAATCATCGAATTTGGACATCGTATGAGAATTTTATGGTCATTTTACTAAGAATTGGGTTGCCAGATTTTTCAGATTAATTACGAAATTGCCACTGACTTCGTAATTAAAAATCTGCACTATTTTCAATTATTGAAACCAACATATTTCCTTCAATAAAAGATCAAATTGAGTGATTCAAGAGCCTAACTTGACTAGAATTTCACAAAGAATTTATTGGAGGCATAAAAAGTGAGTTTCGTGATCATTTGGCACGAGAAACGAGGCAGAATAACTGACAGAAAAAATATATAAAACAAGGGTTTGTTTAGTTGGTCATATTTTGAGTTGCGAAGCTCGGATTTGGACGATTTTGGAGGCGATTTCCACCATATGGATTGGATTAAGTGTTTTTTACTCAGTTTTGGTTATATTTCATGAATCCATCTTCGTTTTTGAGATTTAATTGATGATTTCAAAGTGAAATTTGGGGGGTTTGCCTAAAGTTTCATAAAGTGAATTTTTAAGTTTTGAACATCGATTCGGAGTCGGATTTGAGTAAAATTTGTATGGGTGGACTCATAATTTAATGGATTATCGGATTTGTGTGTTTTGTCAGGTTCTGAGGTACGGGCCCGGGTTGGCCGTTTTTGCCGATTTTGGGCCTTTGGTTAAAGATTCGACCTTTTTCAATTGGGATTGGTTCCTTAGCATTCGAAAATGCACTCTTGACATCCATTTGGAACAGGGTGAATTCTATATGAGATTCAAAGGCAATGAGGATTCTGATAGCTTCCATATGAGCAACAAAAGCAAAGGTCTCATGATAATCAATTCCTTCCTCCTGATTGTAGCCTTGGATCACTAGACTTGCCTTGTTTCTGGTAGTGTTTCCATGTTCATCAAGCTTGTTTCTGAATACCCACCTGGTTCCTATGATGATTCGATCTGAGGGTCGAGGTACCAGGTGCCAAAATTTGTTCCTTTCAAACTAATTCAACTCATCTTGCATGGTTGTGACCCAGTCTGCATCCTTTATGGCTTTCTTAATATTTTGGGCTCTATTTGGGAGAGAAATGCTGAGAAGGCACGATAATATCTGGCTTTTGATCTGGTTTGGACACTTGAGTCTAGGGGAGTGATTATATTATCGAGAGGATGGGAGCTCTTGTGTTTCCAATTTAGCACTTGAATTTCATTTGCATAAGAGCTAGGTAAACCTGACTGGTTCCCTTGTATCATTCTTTCTACTACTAGTGGTGTACTTTGGACGGCATCAACCACCCTTTCTTCAGCTTCAATGGTTGTGATTATAGTACATGGTTCCTCTCCAGCTGATGAGGAAGAGATTGCATTGTCTTCACCTGTCTCCTTCACTTGGCTCATCATATCTGCTTTTCCATTTGCCATATCAATGACCTCTCCTGGAACCAGCAGAGGCTCTTCATCTTGATCATCCTTCTTGCTCTTCTCACAAGAGAGATAGGACTCGTCAAAGATTACATGAACACTTTCCTCAACACACTGAGCTCGCTTGTTGTATACCTTGTAGGCTTTACTTTGAGAAGAGTACCCCAGAAACATTCCTTCATCACTCTTGGCATCAAATTTTCCAAGTTGATCCTTTCCATTATTGAGAATATAAATTTGCATCCAAATGTTCTTAGGTGAGTAAACTTGGGCTTCCTTCCATTCAGCAACTCATAGGGGTTTTTGTCATGACCCAAAATCCCTAAGGTCATGATGGCGCCGGACATCAATGTCAGGTAAGCCAAATCATTTATTAATTGAAATAAATTTCCGGTTTTTAACATTTATGAAAAATATTTTCTTTCACTTTATTACATATTAACCAAATAAAAATCTGTTAAGAAAATAATGGTTTAAAGATTACACTTAAGCAAATATATCCCAACACATATCCCAGAACTTGGCGTCACAAGTGCATGAACAATTTCTAAGAATTTATACAATCATTACAAAGCCTATCTGAAATACAACTGGACAAGGAAATTTTAAAATGAAATAAATACAGTATGAAGGAGACTCTGTCATCTGCGGATCGCCTCCGGATGATGCAGCTCACCTAAGTCTCTGAATCCTCCATATTGCTATGAAAGTACTTGTGCAATAAAATGCACAGCAAGTGTAACATGAGTACAAAAACAATGTGTACTCAGTAAGTCGCCCGCCTAACCTTGGAGAGGTAGAGACGAGAGGTCAAATTAGACACTTACTAAAGGTCAATTTAGAATATTTAGGTATGACACTAAGCATGATTAATCATAGGCAATTTATAAAAACAGGATTTAAATATCTTTCAACTCCGTTCACGTTTAACACTTAATATTTTTGTCATATTAACAATTAATCAACAAGGTGATTTAATCAAATAATAACAATAATTCGACGGGAAGGAACAACTTCTTCCAAAATTTCCTTTAATAACTTTAAATCTCTGTCATTTCAATTGATAATTTAATATTTCAGACCAGTAATCCGGAAAAAATCATAGCAACTATGCAGTAAATATCATGCGCAAGCAATGCTGAGGGTCGAACGATGCGGACCAACAATAATAAATTGTGCACTGCCGAGGGTCGAACGACTCGAACCATAGGTGGATCTATATGCCCCGAAATTCCAATACCGGCTTCCAAGCCCCTCCGATGAATCCAATGGACGCACAACGCTCCCAAACTACCACATAACGGCAAAGCAATGAAAATTCATCCTAATACTCACAACAAATTCAGATTATATACTTTCCTAACCCCTCTGGGGGAAATTACCAAAATGCCCTCGGGTCTACGTGCTCGGAAATCCGAAATTCTTGAAGATACATGCTACCCATAGCTCTACTAGTTCAATCATGCAATTTACTCTACATTCCATACTCAAATTCGTGGCTAAATTCCAAATTTTCCATTTTCTAGGTTTCTTCAATGTTTCCCAAATTCCTACCAATTTCCATGCCTAATCCATGCATGTAATCTTGTATTTAACTTAGAAGCATGAAGGAGTTACTTACCTTGACATTGCATGAAGGAATCCTCTCTTTGAAGCCTCCCAAAATCGCCTAAGCCCAAGAAGAAATGAAGACAAATGAACCAAAATCCTTGTTTTAAAACATTCTGCCCAGGACGATTTCCGCACCTGCGCTCCCAAAGGTGCGACCAATCTCCCGCACCTGCGGCTTACTCAACTCCAGCCCAAAATTGCACTTGCGCCCCATTGTCCGCACCTGCGGTTTCACAGGTGCGGGAATTCCATCGCACCTGCGATCCCAGCCAGGCCTGACCATACTCACACCTGCAGCGCCAAGCCGCACCTGCGGTGCCGCACCTGCGGCTAAATCCGTTAACCACCCGTAATCCACTTGAGGCCCCCGGGACGCCGTCCAATTATACCAACCTGTTCCAAAACATAATGCGGACTTTCTCGAGATCTCAAATCGCATCAAACAACATCGAAACCATGAATCGCACCCGAATCCCAACTTTATGAAGTTAGAAATTTCCAACTTCTACATCTTATGCCGAAACCTATCAAATCACGTCCAATTGACCTCAAAATTTGCGCACAAGTCATATTCGACATTACAGACCTGCTCCAACTTCCGAAATCACATTCCGATCTCGATATCAAAACTTCCACTTCCGACCGGATTTCTCAAAAACCTTCAAATTTCGATCTTTAGCCAAATGACTTCAAAATGACCTACGGACATCCAAATTCACTTCCGATCGCGCTCCCAAATCCAGAATCACTATACAAAGATATTCCCAGGCTCGGAATCCCAAACGGACATCAACAACACTGAAATTCACTTCAACCCCAAATGCATGAAATCCTTCTAAAATGCTAACTCCCATAATATGCATCGAACGCTCCCCGATTATCCAAAACCTGATCCAGACATACGCCCAAGTCTGAAATCATCATACGAACCTGCTGGAACATTCAAATCCTGATTCGGAGGGCGTTTACTCAATTTCAATTTTAGTTGATTTCTCCAACTTCAGGCTTCTGAAATGAGAATTTTCTTTCCAAACCAACTCTAAACTTCCTGGAATTCAATTCTGACCACGTCCACAGGTCATAATACCTGAAACGAAGCTGCTCACGGCCTCAAACCGCTGAACGACACGCTAGATCTCAAAATGACTGGTCGGGTCGTTACATTCTCCCCTACTTAAACTGACATACGTCCTCGAACGTGCTAAGAACTGGAGTTATCTGAAATCACTGTTTAACACCTCGATCACCTTCCCGTGCTACCACAACCCAGTTGAGTACATTAGCTTGATCAAATCTGAAGATTTCTTCTTTTATCCTTATAATAAGCTCAGAACCTAGTTCCAACACTTGAAATTCTCTGCCAGGCCTACTTCCAACATATAAACACCGTATCGACTGCCACATAACATACCAGAACATGACTGCATACCTTTGCTGAATTAGCACCATGCACCGCAAGATTCATCATCTAACCACAATGACGTTCTCTGAACCTTAATAGCCAAAATTCCATGAATCTGATGCTCACAATGCACCTCATGATATATATACATACATCCTGCTATAATGCTGACGATACCACCACAACAGAGGACATGTGTAGAAATTCATACCCAACTACAGAGTTAACAAATCCTTGAATACCTTATCTTGACTAGAATCATCACTTCATTATGAACCTGAATAATGGTATTTGTTCTTTAATATACACTTCACATAACTTTATCGCACTGAGCCCTGATCCGATAGTCCCGTCTCACCCAGTATGAACTGCTCAGACAACAAATCACCCCATACATGACCAACAGCCTCACATGATACCACACCGCGCCAATAGACCATAACTTGAACATGATAATAAGAAACGGCTCAGGAAGGGATTATTCAACTCACGCAACTAATATGAACTTTTCTCAGAAAATAGGAAGTAAAACACAAGAAAATAATTATAGGAACCTTACTCAACATCACATTGTTGCGGCGTGCAACCCGATCCGAATAACATACCCGTGGCGACGTACCACCCGATCCACACATAAAATTTACATAAGAAGAGATATATACGGAGCTAGTTTTCTCACTATTACAAATTACTGAATATCGATCACAAGCACACTAAGTGCGTAATACCATCCTGGGGAGACTGACAAAGCCTAGGCTACAAAACTGAAGCACAACTGAGGTGCGATATATATATATATATACTCTGGAACTCAAGAGCTATCCTTCTCGCATAACATCCCCACTACGCGGGACCTCAACACATAGGAAATTATCAAGTCGTTTCACAACTCACGCGGCACAATAATAATAGCACATGAATTTGACGAAGACGGAACAACATCCGCTGTTCTAATACCTTTCCATGAAAAATGCTCTACTGAAATGAACATGCATGGCTCATACGAAGCCCATAATCATATTTAAATCCATCCACAACATCGAGTCTACCTTGCTCGCACCAACTAAGCTAATAGCTTTTACCTGGGTCCATATTAAACCCACTTTCTCTCACAACATGCAAGAACAACCATCAAAGCCGGGACAACACCCCACAATCCACAACCAAATGAACTGAACGCCTCTCAGGCATAACTTCTCAAATACACAACATTGAACTTCTTTATACTCAGCCCAAATATCCAATCCATCAAGTGACTACATGTCACACTTTATACAATTTTCGCGGTCATGCTTCCACGACCTTCCACACAAGGCAACAAGTCTGCACATCCACCACTGGCCATACTACGTTGTAAGATAAATCAAGAACCCATAACCAGGGTACAAAGCCTTTTTCACTAAACATTAATGTCAGGTCACACTGAAGATAACACCAGCTTACTCTGAACTTTCAAATCATTTATCCTTGCTCATCCGATCTCATGACATCCTTTTCAACACCGAATTGCAAATATCGATTCTCACTCCCAGTTACATACTGCCTACCGCACCGAACATGCCAATAGAAGGTAGCGCAAGAATTCCATCATAACTTCTGAACCACCAATAGGGTGAACACTTCATCATATAGAAATCTTTACTTAACTCAACTCAAGAGTACTATCTCAACACACGAGTGAATCCCCACAATCACCCAACATGCAAATCCTTAAGAAGTAGTCTATACCACTATAACCCTTCCGGGATCCGCCTATACCTAACAGGCTATAACACTCAAATGCTCCCACATGGAATCCATTACGACGGTCGACATTCCCCGCACACACCGGCACAAACCACATGCACAACTTAATCACATCAAAGAAATTGATCACTGCCGCAAACGTGCCATTTCAACCATGGCTAATCAATCTATTTGCTTTTAATCATCTTCAATTGCCTCAGGAATTATAGCAACTTCCTTCAACTCATAGAAAACTCAACCCTCACTCATCCCGAGTGGCCTCGATTCACGAGACTATTCTTCCTAAATCCCGCAACCCGTCTCATACCCTTCTGATAATATTTCTACAATCCAGATTTTATTTGTCTCACTCCTCCAATACTATCCTGCATGCTGAAACATATCATAGAAAATTCCAACCATCTTCCTTTTTCTCAGAAATTACTCTGCAAAAGCTCGATTCTCGATCATACTGCTGCCTGAAACCCTTAAACGCCACAATCTTGACTTTTGAACTCACTAGGACCGCTATTGAGAGTCACCCACTCTGGCTGGCCCCGAATACACTCAATTCCAAGGCTCTTCTAGCACATGAACACCCCTTTCAAGGAAACATGTGACCGAGTCACTACCCTGACAACTCACATATGCCTTAAGCAAAATTTTGAATCATCCGAAGCCTAACCCTAGCCCGACAGGGCCAACTTTTGCACATATTCATCAAATCCCACGCACAATTACCATTTTAATCCTTTCCCTTAGCTGAAATAACTTGCCAACACGTCGACAATCCGCAACCCTACGATAACACAATCCTGCAACCCAATTGCGGATGGTGGGAGTCCCCCACTTAGCCTGAAGCTACTCCTTGCACTACTCCAGACCCTGATGAGATCCTTTCTCCTTTGATAACGCGATCTATCTCAACCAATCCGTACAATTCTTCCAAATCTTCTTGCTAGCACTCCTAAATACTCAAATTCTCTAGCATCATTCACACATTCTGCCTCCTACCGAACAACCACTAGAACCCCTCACCAAGACCTGCCAACCTCGCCATCACTAACCTATTCACAGAAGATAACCCACATGTAGAAATCACCCCCGGACACCTTCCAGTGACACTCAAATGCACGCTCTATGCGACTTCAATAACCCATCCTACGCCCTGCTTCATTTACCAACTTTACTAGTCCGTCCGCTCCTCATGGACATCCATTAAATGCGTGACAATATCTTCAAATTCCAAGCTATGCTGCCGCTCCCCCACTTTGCGACTGCTCGACTTCCGCTTCTTACACCTGGCCTCCTAGAAATGGAACCACCGCCTAACCTCAATTCAATGACATTCTCTGTAGCTCTCAAACCAGCAGATCACCACGACCTCAAGCTCTCCGAAGATCATCTTTCTCTAGATGCCTTCATTATCAACACTTATCCGGTACTGAACCACTGCACCTCACTATCTCTGCCAACCGCATTCTTCAATACTTCTTCTCAATACTCTGACCCCACGCTACTGAAGAAACCATAGCACCACCAAACTTAACACATTCCATTCGATAAATGACGACGACTACACGTCACAGGTGCATATCCCACCTCACTTGAAGACACCAAGTCTTACTACTTTATCAACCCCAATCGGACCTTTCATAATCCAAATGCCTCTCCTCTGCCGGAACTAAAATACCGAAATCTCTAAATCACACTCTGAGAAGACCTCCCTTCAAACTATTCATCACCCCCAACATATGGGTAAGCATCCTATCATCATGTCGACATCACACGATAACCAATCGCAAGCATCATCACTACCAGAGCATAGCCTTAACGCTCTCAGAAACATAACTACTGAGCTGAAACAACATATTATTCTTTTGCAGGGCCATAACAACAGCCCCGACCAATTATACATGGAAACATTTCGAATTACATTTGTAGCACCATTCAACTCCTCAAATACCTGATTCATAGCAAGCGCTCCCGACGCGTAAGATTGAGTAGGAATAAACATAGGCATAAGCCTCAAAGGAATCAAATCGCACGATGAGGAATCAAAAAGAGAAGTACTCCTAACAGTCATGTAGCCTCTCGAAGATAAGTACAGACGTCTTTGTACCGATCCGCAAGACTCTACTAAACTTGCTCATGACTCGTGAGACCTACGGGAACCTAGCGCTTTGATACCATGTTGTCACAACCCAAAATCCCTAAGGTCATGATGGCGCCGGACATCAATGTCAGGCAAGCCAAATCATTAATTAATTGAATTAAATTTCCAATTTTAACATTTATGAAAAATATTTTCTTTCACTTTATTACATATTAACCAAATAAAAATTTGTTAAGAAAATAATGGTTTAAAGATTAAACTTAAGAAAATATATCCCAACACATATCTCAGAACCCGGTATCACAAGTGCATGAGCAATTTCTAAGAATTTATACAATCATTACAAAGCTTGTCTAAAATACAACTGAATAAGGAAATTTTAAAATGAAATAAATACAGTATGAATGAGACTCTGTCAGCTGCGGATCGCCTCCGAAAGATGCAACTCGCCTAAGTCTCTGAATGCTCCACATTGCTATGAAAGTACCTATGCAATAAAATGCACAGCGAGTGTAGCATGAGTACAAAACAACGTGTACTTAGTAAGTCGCCGCCCAACCTTGGAGAGGTAGAGACGAGAGGTCAAATTAGACACTTACTAAAGGTCAATTCAGAATATTTAGGTATGACACTAAGCATGATTTATCATAGGCAATTTATAAAAACAGGATTTAAATATCTTACAACTCCGTTCACGTTTAACACTTAATATTTTTGTCATATTAACAATTAATCAACAAGGTGATTTAATCAAATAATAATAATAATTTTACGGGAAGGAACAACTTCTTCCAAAAGTGCTTTTAATAACTTTAAATATTTGTCATTTCAATTGATAATTTAATATTTCAGGCCAATAATCAGGCAAAAATCATAGCAACTACGCAGCAAATATTATGCGCAAGCAATTTCGAGGGTCGAACGGCGCGGACCAACAATAATAAACTGTGCACTGCCGAGGATTGAATGGCTCGAACCATAGATTCATCTATCTGCCCCGCTCGCGAATCGATCATGCGACGCGGTTAAAACTAATAAGGCTAGACTGCTCGCAAATTATACCTGCGACTCAGGTGCTCATATGAACACACAAATACAGGGTCATCCTGCTCGTGAATCATATATGCGACTCAGGCACCTAAAGTTACACATATCCACATAATAAATTCGTATTTTATCAAGAAAGCAGTTTTTCTCAGGAAAGTGGTAAAAATCCTTCTTAAAGGAACATGAAAAATAGTTTTTAAGATCTCTGTTTTGAAACTCATTTGTCAAGTCTAATGATATTGCATAATACAACTCTACCAGGTACACAATTATCCACAGAGGAATCAATTCTCTTTCTAGATGATTAGGAAAATGGACTCTAGTCTTCTTTATATATTCAATTACGATTTCGATTATATTAGCAGTTTAATATTACAGGCAGGATTACAGGTATAACACGTAAGGCATGCTAGTGGGTCCTAGACTACCCGGACATGGAATAATAGTAGCTACGCATGGACTCTCGTCACCTCGTGCGTATGTAGCCCCCGAAGATAATAGCATACACTTAATTAATTCACCTAGGGGACAATTCCCCTTCACAAAGTTATAAAGGAGACTTACCTCACTCCAAAATTCCAATACCGGCTTCCAATCCCCTCCGATGACTCCAACGGACGCACAACGCTCCGAAACTACCACATAACGGCAACGCAATGAAAATTCATCCTAATACTTACAACAAATTCAGATTATATACTTTCCCAACCCCGCTCGGAGAATTGACCAAAATGCCTTCGGGCCCACGTGCCCAGAAATCCGAAATTCTTGAAGATACATGCTACCCATAGCTCTACTAGTTCAATCATGCAATTCACTCTACATCCCATAGTCAAATTCGTGGCTAAATTCCAAAGTTTCCATTTTCTAGGTTTCTTCAATATTTCCCAAATTCCTACCAATTTTCATGCCTAATCCATGCATGTAATCTTGTATTTAACTTAGAAGTATGAAGGAGTTACTTACCTTGACATTGCATGAAGGAATCCTCTCTTTGAAGCCTGCCAAAATCGCCTAAGCCCAAGAAGAAATAAAGACAAATGAACCAAAATCCTTGTTTTAAAACATTCTGTCCAGGACGATTTCCGCACCTGCGGTCCTACCTCCGCACCTACACTCCTGCAGGTGCGACCAATCTCCCGCACCTACGGCTTCCTCAACTCCAGCCCAAAATCGCACATGCGCCCCATTGTCCGCACCTGCAACTTTGCAGGTGCGGAAATTCCATCGCACCTGCGATCCCAGCCAAGCCTGCCCACTCTCGCACCTGCGGTGCTGCACCTGAGGCCAAATCCTCGCAACTGCGGATCACACCAGATGACAGCAATTCCAGCCTTCTTCAACTTCAAATATTGGTTCGTTAACCACCAGGAATACATTCGAGGCCCCCGGGACCCCGGCCAATTATACCAACCTGTTCCAAAACATTATGCAGACTTGCTCGAGGCCTCAAATCACATCAAACAACATCAAAACCATGAATCGCACCCGAATCCCAACTTTATGAACTTAGAAATTTCCAACTTCTACATCCGATGTCGAAACCTATCAAATCACGTCCGATTGACCTCAAAATTTGCGCGCAAGTTATATTCGACATTACGGACCTGCTCCAACTTCTAGAATTGCATTCCGACCTCGATATCAAAACTTCCACTTCCGGTCGAATTTCTCAAAAACCTTCAAATTTCTGTCTTTAGCCAAATGACTTTAAAATGACCTACAGATATCCAAATTCACTTCCGATCGCGCTCCCAACTCCAGAATCATCATACGAAGCTATTCCCAGACTCGGAATCCCAAACGGATATCAACAACACTGAAATGAACTTCAAGCCCAAATGCATGAAATCCTTCTAAAATTCTAACTCCCACAATATGCATCGAAATGCTCCCGGGTTATCCAAAACCCGATCCGGACATACGCCCAAGTCCGAAATCATCATACGAACCTGCTGGAACCTTCAAATCCTGATTCGGAGGGCGTTTACTCAAAATTTTAATATTAGTTGATTTCTCCAACTTAAGGCTTCTGAAATGAGAATTTTCTTTCCAAACCAACTCTAAACTTCCTGAAATTCAATTTCGACCACGCCCACGGGTCATAATACCTGAAACGAAGCTGCTCACGGCCTCAAACCGCTGAACGACGCGCTAAAGCTCAAAATGACCGGTCGGGTCATTACAGGTTTTGTTCAAGAGAGACCTAGTCATGCACATGTTCACCAAGTAGCAGGCAGTATTGATGGCTTTTGGCCAGAAGTTCTTAGCAATCCCATTATCGATCAGCATAGTTCTTGCTATGTCTTCAAGAGTTATGTTCTTCCTTTCTACGAATCCATTTTGTTGTGGAGTTCTTGGAGCTGAGAAGTTGTGGGTGATGCCATTCTCGTTGCAGAATTCATCAAACTTGGCATTGTCAAATTCTATTCCATGATCTGATCTGATGCATGCTACTTTTGATTCCATCTTCACTTGAATTTTCTTCACAAAGGCTACAAAAACTTCAAAGGTCTCATCCTTTGTTCTGAGAAACAGAGTGCATGTGAATCTAGAGTAGTCATCCACTATCAGAAAAAGGTATCTTTTTCCTCCCCTACTTGGCACTCTCATAGGGCCACATAGATCCATATGAAGGATATCGAGTGGTTTTGAGGTGCTGACATCCTTTTTGGATTGAATGAGGATTTCACATGCTTTCCTCTAGTGCATGCTTCATAAACCTTGTGTTTTTTGAGCTTTAACTTAGGCAGACCACGAAGCAGATACTTCTAAACCAGTTTATTTAGTAGAGAAAAGCTTGCATACCCATGACTTATGTGCCATAGTTCGGCATCATCATCAACTGCTTTCAAGAAGCTCAAATCACCACTTTGTAGAGACTCGAAATCAACAACGTGGATGTTCTTGTATCTTTTGGCCACAAGTACCACTTCACCAGTTACGATATTTGTAACTGTACATATCTTTGACAAGAACTCCACCTTGTTTCCTTTATCACATATTTGAGAAACACTCAAGAGATTTTACTTGAGACCATTGACATAGTACACATTCTCAATTGAGTGAGTGAGAGACTTTCTAATTTTTCCAACACCAAGAATGTACCCCCTTTTCCCATTTACAAAGGATACACTCCCTCCTTGCAGGGCTTTTAGTGAAAGAAAGTCCATGTTATTCCCAGTCATGTGCGTTGATCATCCACTGTCCGTGAACCATTGTTGATTGCTTCCTGTAACTGTTCCCTGCACAAAGAATTCAAGGGTTAGATTTAGGAACTCAAACAAGTTTGGGTCTCTTGTAATGAGGAAAGGGGTGAATGAGTGCTCTTCTAGTCCATGCAGGTAACATGCATTTTTTATGGGTGGCACCTGGTCCCCAGAAAGCTTTGTTTTTCTGAAGAGACAGAACCCTAGCTTTGCAATTTTCTTTAAAATTCCCATTGTTCCCACAGTGGGTACACAACCAATTATCGGGTACAGTGACATACTTGTTGTGAGGGTTATAAGGAGTTCTCTCCTTTTGAAACTCTATTCCATGTCTACTTCCATTATTGTTAACATACATGTCAGTAACAACGCCAGAGGACCAGGTCCATTTAAGAGAGTTTTCTAAATCATTATTCACTCTTTCTAAGTCTGTCTGAAGCTGTCTATATTTCTCAAGTTTAGCACACTAGCTAGTTTTTACCATGTTCAACTCATTTACAAGCTCAATGTGTGCCTCACTTTCAACTTCTTTCCCTTTTTCAGGATTTCTAGGCCTACATTCAACCTTAAATTCTTCTATTGATTCCTTTAAATCCACAATTACAACCAAGAGGTCATCTCTATCTTGCTCAATAGAAGAAACTTTCTCCACTAACGCATCTTTCTCTATACTGAAATTCTCAATGGTTTCTTTTAAGTCAACCACTACCACTATCAAATCATCTCTTTTGTGTTCTACACTAGAATTTTTCTCTATTAGAACCTCCTTTTCATTTTATAGATTATCTATAGTTTCCTTCAAAGTAATAACACAAACTACCAAGTCATCTTTAGTTTGCTCAGCATCTCCTAATTCCATAATTAAGGCATCCTTATTGTTTACAAGACTATGGTAAGCATCAATTAACACATTAGCTAATGACATGAGTTATTTAGGAGAGTAGGATTTCATATTTCTCTGAACATCCCGAAAGATTACCTCATCATTGTTATCATCTTCATCATCATATGATTGAGCCATCAAGGCAAATATTGAATCATATTCATTGGCTTCACTTTCAACTGCCATCATAGAACTATCACCTGCATCATTTTCTTCTTCAGACTCACTAGAGGAATCTCCCCATGCTACAATAGCTTGCTTCACAACACTGTCAGTGGAGTTCTTTATTTTGAAGCATTTATCAGGAACCTGCTTCCTCTTGGCTGTTTTATCAGAGTTGTATTTGAAATGTTCTTGCTTCAAGAGAGGGCAATCCTTGATGAAATGCCCTGGCTTTCCACACTTATGACAGAGGTCGTAATTCTTTGGTTTGCTGGAACTACCTCTCTTTGGTATGCCTCAAACCATTTTTTGAAACCTTCTGTTTAAGTAAGCCATATCACTGTCTTCCTCACTCGAGTCATTGCTTTCTACTTTGAGTACCAGGTTCTTTTCCTTCTTTGGTTCTCTTCTTTCACTCTCCTTCTTCTTCTTCTTCTTCATTTCATAGGTTTTCATATTCCCAACCATCTCATCTATAGTCAGCGCCTGCAAATCCTTGGAGTTCACTTTACTTTCCCAAAATCTGGGAAGAACACTAAGAATCTTCCTCACGATCTTATTCCTTGGAATGATTTCACAATGCGAGTGTAACTCATTTATGATGGAAGTGAATCGAGTGTGCATACCTTGAATGGATTCATCCTCCTTAATTCTAAAGAGCCCATACTCAGTGGTGAGCTTGTCAATCTTAGACTTCTTTACTTGAGTGGTTCCTTCGTGTGCTGTTTGTAAAGCTTCCCATATCTCCTTGGCTGATTGACAAGATGAGATCATGTTGTATTCATCAGGTCCTATACCACACACCAAAATTTTCTTGGCACGAAAATTTTTCTCCACAGCTTTCCTGTCAACATCATTGTATTCTTTCCTGGTCTTTGGCACCGTCACAGTAGGGTCTCCGACCTTTTTTGTAGGGACATAAGGCCAACACAAATGACATCCCACAACTCGGAATCTTCTGCCATGATAAAGTCATGCATCTTTGTCTTCCACCACCCATAATATTGACCATTGAACCTAGGTGGCATGTAGGCGGACTGGACTTTTTCGAAGTTTGGTGGAGAAGCCATGAGGATCATTTCTTGGTGTTAACCTGATAGAAAGTACCCGCTCTGATACCAATTGATAGAATATATGAGTCCACCAAACTGTATAAAGACCAAGTCCTATAACAGTTTCCACAGAATAAGCTAATGCAACAGTAAGTAGATGACACAAGGGATTTTACGTGGAAAAATCCCTGCTCAAAGGGATCAAAAACCACGACCTACACTGGTAGGATTTTAACTTCACTATGAACAATCTTTAGATTACAACCTATGCAATCTATGAATTAAACTCTTAATCCCTCACTAACTTGTAATACACCTATTACAAGCCACTTTGCAATACACCTATCACAAAGACTTTAAATCATGACTAACTCTAGTCACGACATAAACACTAACGATTTGTGGTTTTGCAGGGGGTTCCTGTCACGACCCAAATTCCCCTCCATTGGATATCATGATGGCACTTAGTCTTAGGGAGTAGTAATCCTAACATATACTGAATAACAATAATTAAATAGCGTCTAACAACTTTAGAAATTGAATTCTCTATAAACTTACAATTCCCAAAATCGGTAGTACAAGTCATAAGCCTTTCTAAGAGTAGTTATACATAATAAATTCATCATTGTTCCAGAAGTAAATGAAAGAATGGAATAAATAAAACAGAAAGTGACTTCAGAGCCTGCGAACATCCAGCGGGTACACCTTGAAGTCTCCATCCACACCGAGCGTAAGTATCAAAACCGATCCGAAGTACCTGGTTCTGCACACAAAAAAGTGTGCAGAAGTGCAGTATGAGTACACCACGGTGGTACTTAGTAAGTATCAAGCCTAACTTCGGCAGAGTAGTAACGAGCCCAGGTCGAGACACTACCGAATATATATATATATATATATATATATATATATATATATATATATATATATATATATATATATATATATATATATATATATATATATATATATAACCTGCAGGATATGACTCAGGTCTAACAAGAAAGGACTATCAGATTAATACCGATAGCAGAATGATATCAAGTTGCAAGCAGTAGTAATAATAAGAGGAAAACAAGAATGGCAGCAAGAATCGACCAAGTAATTAATCAACAACATAATTAGGGTTCGGATGAAGCATAAATGAGTTCAAGTAAAGAAAGCAACGTTAACTCAACCAATAGAATCATTTCTAATATACCATTTCAACAATCTCAGGCCTCGTAATCTCCTAACATAATCATAACTTCCAAACCTTTAATACACATGGCACTTGGTGCCCACACATTTTCATTTCACTTTGCACTGCATATTTCACGTGCTACTCGGTACATCATATCTGTGTCAATTACTATTTAAGATGTTCAAGAGATTTCAATATATATATATATATATATATATATATATAGAGAGAGAGAGAGAGAGAGATAGACCAAATAGGGAATCAGTGAGAAAGGTGAGGTTTGGTTTAGAAATCAATTTAGTGAGGAAAATAACATTTTTCAAATAAAATTCAACATCGAATAACTATTGCACTTAATATAGAATTTATTAGTTTAAAACATAATAACAATTCCTTTGTAAGTAAAATAAAAACTTAGACAGATTGAGAAGATTAAGTTGAAAAAACAGTTGATGTAAAATATGACAACTAGTAGAAATGGTAAGTATAGAAATAACCGGCGGGTTCTAACTTAAAGTCACACAAGGTAACTTGATATTAGTTCTTTCATTTTTAAAATACTATCTTACTAACGACTCAACAGAGCAGGAGGTAGTGACTCAAGATAGTAAATTCACTTTGAAAATCGGTAATTTGCAGAAATAAATACATAACTCAAGTGTCTTATTAGTATCCATTTATAACCAATCCTTAAGTGAAATATAAAACTACCGAATAACTTACACAGTCAGATAGGAATACATAAACACATATATTGATGTGGCACGCATCTCGATCCCACCAATCCTCCCTTATTCCTCCGTAACAATTACAATAAAAGTAAATAATACATATATGTTGCGGCTTGCAACCCGATCCCATCAATCCTCCCTTATTCCTCTGTAACAATTACAATAAAAGTAAATAATATATATATGTTGCGGCGTGCAACCTGATCCCACCATATATCATTATCAACATAATAGTTCACCCTTATTACTCCGTATCGTTCAACCCTTATTCCTCCTCTTGCAGCGTGCAACCCGATCCCACTAAATAGTCATATTCACCCTTATTCCTCCTCATCAATCCTCCCTTATTCCTCCTGTTGCAGTGTGCAACCCGATCCCACCATATAATAACATAAATCAATCAACAACAATTCAACAACTCAATTACAAGAAATTCTACAATGAAAAGTATGAGTGCACGACAATAAGGGAACCACGTAACAATCAAAGGAATACAACAACCTTCACAATGAAACAAGACATGTAAGGCACGTGATAACTACACAGGTATTCACAACAACTTGGACTCGTAACAGATAAGCACGTAACCATAGAATAAATCAACAATTAGGAGGTAACAAGATAATAATGAAGGCAATGACAACAACCAAGGAGTATGAAGGCCAAATAACAATTAAGAGGCAAATAAGGACTATCAACATCATATAGAGCATGGGAGAGTATTCTAACAAAGAGATACCACATTTTATGACAATTTACTCAAAAGCATGGAAAGAGACTAGGCAATCTAACCGATCAATACCACATATAAACTATGTACCCACTCGTCACCTTGCGTACACGGCTTTCACATATCAAAATAGCACAATTGACTCAATTCCTAAGGGATGGTTTCCCCCACACAAAGTTAGACAATATACTTACGTCAATTCGGCCAATTCAATACACAATTTAGCTTTTCCTTTACCAATTCACCAACGCTTGGCTCAATCTAGCCAAAAATGACTTAAATACATCAAACAATGAAAGAGAAAATAATTTCAATTAACAAAGCTACGGTACTTATACAATTTGCAAAAAGTCAACAAAAGTCAACTTCCCGGGTCCGCACCTCGGAACCCCACAAAACTTATAAAAATCCGAATACCCATTCCAATATGAGTTCAACCATACAAAAATGATCAATTTCGATACCATTTCGTCCCTCAAATCATGATTTTTCATTTTAGAAATTTTCTTCAAAAACCAACATTTTCCTCAACCCAAAACACAAATCTAATGATGGAATTGAAGATAAATTCATGGAATATATTAAATACTAGGTGAAGAACACTAACCCAATCGGATTGCATGCAAAACTCACCAAGAATCGCTCAAAATCGAGCTCTACAAGTCAAAATATGGAGAAAAGGGCAAACCATCGAATATAAACTCTTTGCCCAGGTGTGACCACACCTGCGACAAAAATAGCCGCTTCTGCACAATCGCAGGTGCGCATGACCAACCGCACCTGCGCTCCCTCTCGCTTCTGCGCCCAAATATTTGCTTATGTGGGGCCGCATGCACGCACCATTTCACTGCATCTGCGGAGACTGCCCAGTCCATCTCCTCTCGCAGTTGCACCTCTTCCTTCGCACCTGCGAGCATCGCACTTGCGCCCAAGGTCCGTGGGTGCGATTACACTAGAACTCAGCATCTCCAAAACCATGGAAATCATCTGCAACTCGTCCGAAACACATCCAGGGCCCTCGAGACCCCGTCAAAGCATACCAACAAGTTCTATACCCTAACACGGACCGGCATGAGGTCTCAAATCACATCAAACCACGACAAAACTACGAATCGCACCATGAAACGAGCTTATGAACTTTCAAATCTTCCAACTTTTAAAACTCGTGCCGAAACCTATCAATTCAACCCGGAATGACGCCAAATTTTGTAGACAAGTCCCAAATGACATAATGGATCCATTACAACTCTCACGATCACATTCCGACCCCGATATCCTCAAAGTCAACTATCGGTCAAACTTCTCAATCTTTCAAAACTTCAACTTTCCAATTTTGCCAAAATGCTTCAAGTTGCCCTGTGGACCTCCAAATTCAAATTCGTACATACGCCTAAATCCAAAATCACCACTGAGCCTATCGAAACCATCAGAACTCCAATCCGAGTTCAAATACTCAAAAGTCAAGTCTTGGTCAATTCTTTTAACTTCAAGCTTCTCAAATGGAAGTCACTTCTAAAAATCCTTTCCGAACTTCTCAAAAACCTGAATCGATGATGCACGCAAGTCATAATACACTAGCTGAAGCTACTCGTGACCTCAAACTGCTGAACCGGACGCAATTGCTCAAAACGACCAGTCGGGTCGTTACAGTTCCTAATTACTTCTTCTAGATAAACAAAGTAGGATTTACAATGAAGAACAATTACAAAATTACAACTCAACTAAGGACATAAAAAAGACTTGTTATAGGAACTGGTCCATAGTAGTGTTGTACTTTGTTCTTGATTTGCACTTAAGAATTGAATGCTTGATTATGAGATCGTTCTCTTGCTTGAATTCTCAATGTCCATAATGTTCAAGTGATGTTTTGTTGTAATCCCCATTGTTAATACAACTTGGCATACATCACTTTGAATAATGTAATCACTTGGTTGGTACAAGGTCCTTCCCAAGGGGAAGTGACTATTGCACTGTTTGCATGTACAGATCAGGCAGTCACTTTCCAACTGTAGAGAGTTGACTTCGTATTGTTTTGTTAAATAAACCCAAAGGAATCAGGTCCCTGAGTTGATTCTTTATATTCTGAAGTCATAAAGCTCACATTAGCTTAGATCATCAAAACATAAAGTTAAGGTACTATAAGCCATCACTGAAAATTTTGATTGTCAAAGCATTTCACACCATTAATAACATGACGCATGAAATTTCCAATGATATGCGTGGTGGGGGAAGTGGCTGCAAATTCATTTCGCAACGTCTGATAAAGGAAAGATTGCAACTTTTAGCTTCTGCTAATTCCTTCGGGACATGTGCCATATTTGCCGCTAACATTTCTTCACGAATTTTTTGTTCACTTTTGTAACCGTCCAATTGTTTTTTCATTTCAGCTTGTCCTTGTAGCAACTGATTCATACAAGTCATAATATCATATGAAGAAGCACTTGCATTTGAATTTTCCGGCTTTGCTGGCCCTCGAGGAGGTTTTAAAGAATTCAAGTAACTCTGCTCAATGATATAACTATTTCACAATTCAGTAAAACCTTCTGTTTCTACCTTAAATATTTTAACCAGGCGAGTGATTGTAGATGGAAAGCATAGGTTTCAAAATCATCTCTAAAACGACATTTATCATTCCATCAAAAATCATCTGCCCAACGTTAATCGGCAATTTCTTTCTAACGCCATACAACAAAAGGACCATTTTCAAATTATAATTTCAATTGTTCACATATGGAATTAAACGTGAACTTACGAACTTCCCCATGTCCTTCCTGTTTCGTTCATACTTGACTCTGATAATTGTGATGGATATTCTTCAGTTCTTGAAATTAACTTATCCTCATTCGGACATAATTTCGCAACAGCTTTTTTCATAAATAATTCATCCTTTCCTTCAATCTTTAACCTGGTTTCCTCATCATTATGGTCCCTTAAATTATACATATCATTTATAATTGAAGGGTTAAAAGGTATCACTTTATTTTGAACTGTAGTGGTCCCTTCTGATTTGTTGATATTAGCATAAAATTTCTAAACTATTTCTTTAACATAGTACCTAGGTCTTGTACAAATGATTCCCAACCCAAAGAGCTGATTTGTTGCAGTATCTCCACTGCCTTATCTCCATCTGTGGGTAAAAATTTCATCCCCCATTCCTCAACCACTTTCTTGAAACTCTCTGAAAAAATCCAGTCTATAGGATCAAGATCTTGTTTTCTCTTTGGGACTTGCAAGCTATTTCCTGATTTAGTTCTCTTGAAAGAGGACTTTTTTTTTGTAAGATTTTTGTTTATGAAAGAGATGAACAGGGAAAGAAAAGGAAAAAGACAAAGGCTATCTGATTTTACATTGAAAATGGCGGTGAAAAGGGATGTTTGTGTAACGACCCGGTAGGTCGTTTTGAGAGTTAGCACCCCGATCCTCTAATAACTGCTTTCCCCATGTCTATTTCTGCTTTTGGGACTTGTCGGAACGTTGAATGGTGAAATTCGGAGAGTTTTTGGACACATAGTCCTTATATGTGAGTTTAAGCTTTAGAAATCGGACCGTAGTTGGAACTGTGAGAAGACGGGTCCGGAATGGGATTTCGTAGACTCTGTTAGCTCCGTTGGGTGATTTCGGAGTTAGGAGCGTGTTTGGAATGTGCTTTCGAGGTCTGTAGTAGATTTAGAATTGAATTGGCAAAATGTTAGAATTTCGGCGATTTCGGCCGATAGGTGAAATTTTGATATCGGGCTTGGAATGAAATTCTGAGAGTGGATGTAGGTCCATCGTGTCATTTGTGACCTGTGTGTAAAATTTGAGGTCATTCGGACTAGTTTTGATGTGTTTCGATATCGGTTGTAGATTTTGGAAATTTCATAAGTTCTTAGGCTTGAATCCATGTATAATTGGTGATTTTGGTGTTATGTGATGTGTTTTGGAGGCTCGACTAAGTTTGGATAAGGTATTAGGGCTGGTTGGTAAGTTTGGTTGAGGTACCAGGGGCCTCAGGGATGTTTCGGATGCTCAACGGTTGATTTTTGGAGCTTGGTAACAGCTGAACCATTGCGGGTTCTGGTGTCTCGCACCTGCGATGGATTTTCCGCTGGTACGGGCACGCAGGTGCGGACTTGGTCAAGTCAACCAGTTCTCGCAGGTGCGGTTGGGGTTCCACAGGTGCGGAGCTGCAAATGCGGCCCAGTGACCGCAAGTGTGGCCCCAGGCCTTTTAGTGGGTTTTCGCACCTGCGATGGATTTTCCGCAGGTGTGGGACCGCAAGTACGATCCAAGGAGCGCAGGTGCGGAAATCGCTGGGTAGTTTATATCAAATTCGAGGGCTTGAAATTCATATCTTCTAAAAATAATTTGGAGCTCGGGTGTAGGCGATTTGGAGCGGGTTTTGAGTAAAGGCTTCATAGGTAACAATTTCTAACCTTATTTCCTTTGTATATCATTAATCTATAGCAATTTCTTCCATGCAATCAAGGAATTTAGGTAAAAAATCATGCAAATGGGAAGAAGTTTTCCCAATTAGAAATCCGAGAATTTAATAAGATTTTGACGTCGGTTTTCAATGACTCTTGTTCGAGTGAGTTCGTGAGTGAATGGGTGTTCTAAATTTGTAACTTTCACTCGATTCCGAGACATGGGCCCGGGGGACTTTTTGGGATATTTTCCTAATTTCGCGTATTAACCTCGAACTTATTAGCTATTTTAATTCCTTAAAGTGATATTTACATTATGCAATCGAATTGAATAGATTTGGGTCATGCGGAGTCGGATACTCGTGGCAAGAGCGTGGTTTTGAGTTGAGTAGCGCAGTCGAGGTAAGTGGCTTGCCTAACTTTGTGTTGGGGACTTCCCCTTAGGCTGTTTTAATACTGTTTTCTATTGTTTGGGCATCGTGTACGTGAGGTGACGAGTACGTACACGGGTCATTGTTGCTAAAACTCCATTTTTTCCTCCATGACTTAAATCATTCCATTCCTATTTCACTGTCTCATGTATTGGCTATGTAGTTTAGATTAGGAAGAAGCATGTCTACCTGTTTTACTTGAACTTCCCCTAGTTATTACTATGTGTACCATGTTTAGGTAGTTTTATCCATATTTTGCCTGTGATTTTCCTGAACTGTTTTAAACAAAAGCTGTATCTGGTATTTGTACTGCATTGCATATTTAAATTGGGACTACGGACGAGATTCCGGGAGCTTTCCCCTGTAGTGCATTGCATATTTAAATTGGGACTACGGACGAGATTCCGGGAGCTTTTCCCCCTGTACTGCATATCATATTTAAATTGGGACTACGGACTAGGTTCCGGGAGATTTCCCCCTGTACTGCATTGCATATTTAAATTGGGACTACGAACGAGATTCCGGGAGCTTTCCCCCTGTACTGCATTGCATACTTGTTACTGTGATATATGTTGTGCTGAGCCGAGGGCTCCCTGTTATTATTTCCTTTTTGCTCATCGTTTCTACTCATTTGCCTCAGCTTATTATATCTCTCTGTTCTAATTTTAAACTATTTTTACTATAAAAATCCAATAGAGCCGGAACCTGACCTCGTCACTACTCGACTGTGGTTAGGCTTGGCACTTACTGGGTAACAATTTGTGGTGTACTCATGCCCTTTCCTGCACATGTTTTTCGTGTGCAGATCCAGGTAGCAGCGCTCAGTTTCGTGGCTAGGGGTCCGAGCAGCAGTTTCTAGGAGACCGAAAGGTAATTCTGCCGCGTCCCCAGAGTCTTTCGAGTCACCTTCCACTCCATATTTAGATAGATTTTTCATGTAAATTCCCTTACGTTGTATAGAGCTATTTTGAGACAGAGCTTGTGACTAAAGTGATATTTCGGATTTTCAGGAAAGTTGTATTTTGTACGCGCCAAGTGGCGATATTTCATTGCAGACTCACTTATTTCGTCTTTATTTTATTGCTTCTATTTAATATGTGTTTCTACAATTAGGCTTACCTAGTCGTAGAGACTAGGTGCCGTCACGATGTGTACGAAGGTTAAATCGGGTCGTAACAGTTTATCTTTTGGTTTTTTTTAAGGGGGGGGAGGGGGGAGGGGGGTTAGATGAATAAGTATGTAGGTGACTTAATGTATTTGTTGATGCAAGAGGTTAAAACAGATGCTATCACTAACTTGGTTCTCTCGATCATTGTGTGTGATTTGACAGAGGAGGTGTGACTGGTATTGTGATATTTTTCACTGTGCTTGAAATATATATATATTTCAAATATCAATAATATTATAATATTATGTACAGTGGGTAAACCGTGTAAAACAAAATGCTATTTGATAACCATGAATGTCGTAACAAGAATCTACATTAACAAGGATTATTTGGTATTACTAATATATACATATATAGAGAGAGAGAGATAGATAGTTCTGAGTTTATCATCGTCAGCTCAACTTAAAAAAAATTAAGTAAAAAGAATTGTTGAAACTTGTTTGTTAAAGATTCTATTGACATAAGTCTTCAAACGGGCCGTTTACTTTGAATTTATTTCCCCCTCTATATGTTTAATTTCAATGGTACCATAAGGGGTTACTTCATTTACGACATATGGTCCTGTCTAGTGTGACTTGAACTTTCCTGGAAATAATCTCAATCGACTATTGTATAGCAGAACATTATCTCCAATTTTAAAGTTTTTATGGCGAATGAACTTGTCATGCCTTTTTTCATCTATTTTTTAAAAAAATTCAGCATTTTCATATGATGTAAGTCTGAACTCTTCCAACTCATCAAGCTGCAATAGACGATTTTTTTCTGCATCTGCCAAGTTTAAATTTAATAATTTTATAGCCCAATATGCTTTATGTTCTAACTCTACAGGTAAATGACAAGATTTCCAAAAACTAGTTTATAAGGAGATGTGCCTATTGGAGTTTTGAAAGAAGTTCTGTAAGCCCACAAAGCGTCATCTAATTTTAGAGACCAGTCTTTTCGAGGAGAGCCAACAGTTTTTTCTAAAATTCTCTGTTAGATACTTCTACTTGTCTGCTTGTTTGAGCATGATATGAAGTTCTTGTTTTATGAGTAACTCCATATATTGACAATAAACTAGCAAATTGTCTATTTATATAATGAGTTCCTTGATCACTTATGATAACTCATGGAGTACCAAATCTAGAAAAGATATTTTTCTTGAGAAAATCGCAAACAACGCGAGCATCATTTTTCTAGTAGCAATTATTTCTACCCATTTTGAGACATAATCAACAGCTACTAAATATATTCGCAACCATTTGAAGGCGGAAAAGGACCCATGAAGTCAATACCCCCAAACGTCAAATATTTCACACACAACAATAGAGTTAAGAGGAATCTCATTCCTTTTTGAAATGTTACCGGTTCTTTGACACTTGTCACAAGTGGCGACAAAATTTTTTGCATCTTTGAACAAAGTAGGCCAGAAAAAACAAACTTCAAGTATTTTAGCTGCTGTCTTTCTTCCTCCATAGTGTCCACCTACAGCTCCATCATGGCAATGACTTAAAATGTTATTCATTTCTATCTCAGGTACACATCTCCTTATTATGTCATCTGCACAAAATTTAAACAAATAAGGATCTTCCCAATAATAATGTCTTGCATCTTTTTTAAGCTTTTTTCTTTGTTCGTATGAAAAGTCTTTTGGAATCTACCCTCCAGCTAAATAATTGGCAATATCAGCAAACCAATAAGGTTTATTTACAACCGTCGCGAATGAAAACATATGCTCATCAGGAAATTCCTCTTGGATATCTAGTATTTCATTAGGAGGATTCTCTAAACACGACAAATGATCAGCTACCTGATTTTCTGAACCTTTTCTATCTTTTATTTCGAGATTAAATTATTGCAAAAAGGAGTATCCATATTAGTAATCTAGGTCTAGCGTCTTTCTTTGCTAATAGATACTTTAAGGCTGCATGATCGGTGAACATTGTAACCTTCGTTCCTATCAAAATAAGAATGAAATTTGTCAAACGCAAATACTGCTGCCAATAACTCCTTCTCGGTTGTTGCATAATTCATTTGAGATTCATTGAGGGTTCTGCTAGCATAATATATGGGTATAAATATCTTATTTTTCTTTTGTCCCAATATTGCTCCTACTGCTATATCACTTGCATCATACATTATTTCAAATGGCTAGCTCCAATCATGAGAGACAACAATTGGAGCATTAGTCAATTGTTCTTTGAGAAACTCAAATGCTTTTCTGCAATCATCTGAAAATTCAAACTTTATATCTTTCATTAGTAGGTTAGTTAGAGGTTTTGAAATTTTTGAAAAGTCTTTTATAATACCTTTTACAGTGGTGTGAGAGGGTAATCATGCTATAAGATCAATTTTAGGCTTAATAACTTCTATTCCTTTAGAAGTGATTTTATGTCTTCCCAGTTAAGAACTATATTTGTCTCTTCGCATCTTTTAAGCACCAAAGTTAAATGATAGAGACAATCTTTAAATGTCTTACCAAAAAGTGTGAAATCATTTATGAAAATTTCAAGAAACTTTCAGTCATATATGAGAAAATTGCCGACATGCAACGCTGAAATGTAGCAGGAGCGTTACATAGTCCAAATGGCGTTCTTCTGTAAGCATACGTACCTTGGGGCATGTGACTATGATTTTCTCCTGATCTTCTGGAGCAATTGGTATCTGATTATACTCAGAATATCCGTCAAGAAAACAAAACTATGGCCTGCAATTCTTTCAAGCATTTGGTCAATAAAAGGCAAAGGAAAATGATCGTTCCTCGTGGCATCATTAAGTCGTCTGTAATCAATACAGAATCTTCCTACTGTAACTTTCATGTAGGTATGAGTTCATTATTTTTATTTATGACAGTCATACCTCCTTTCTTTGGTACTACCTGTACAGGACTTACCCAAGGGCTATCAGATATTGGATAAATGATACCTGCCGCTAGAAGTTTCACTACTTCTTTGTTGATGACTTCTTGCATTGTTGGGTTCAGTCTCCTTTGGGGTTGGACTATTGGCTTGTAATTGTCCTCCATAAGGATCCTCTGCATGCAAATATCTGGACCAATTCCTTTGATGTCAGCTATAGTCCACCCTAAAGCTCTTTTATGTTTCCTCAAGACTTCTATCAATTTGTATTCATGTTTTGTAGTCAAAGAAGATGGAATGATTACTGGAAATAATTCAGGTTCAAGAAAAACATATGTCAAATGAGAATGAAGATTTTTTATTTCAATATTTGATTGAACTTCTTCTTGTGAGAGTTTCTCATTTTCTGATTCTTTTTCTAGTGTTCCAACTTCTTCTCTGATTGTGGGACTTTCATCACTTGTGGTACCTGACCTCACCAAGCATCTTTCTAATGAATCAGTAATTAATTGATTATCCTTGAATTCATCTACAAGGTCATCTAGTAAGTCAATTTGAAAACAAGATGATGATGACTCATTCCCAGGAAATTTCATCATTTTATGCATGTCAAAAATTACTCTCTCCTCATCAACTCACAATATTAATTGACATTGATGTACATCAATGATCGCTCTTCCTGTTGCGAGAAATGGTCTACCTTAAATTAATAGTATCTTAGTATTTTCTTCCATTTCAAGTACTATAAAATCTACTGGGAATACAAATGTATCTACTCTAACGAGGACACTTTCAGTTATTTCTTTGGATCTCTTAGTACTTTGATCGGTTAATTGAAGAGACACACAAGTATCTTTCATTTCACCAAGTTCTAATTTCCTGAAAATTGAGAAAGGCATTAGATTTATTGAAGCACCCGAATCAAATAATGCCTTTTTAAAGTGAGCACCTCCCACAACACATGGAATTATAGAACTCCCTGGATCACCAAGTTTCTGTGGAAGCTTATTTTGAAGTATAGCACTACATTTCTCTGTAAGCTTAACCACTGAAACCTTTTTCAATTTTCTTTTACTTGACAAAATTTCTTTGAGAAATTTAGCATTTGAGGGCATTTGTGTCAAAGCTTCTGTGAAAGGTATGTTAATTTAAAGTTGTTTTTAAATATCTAGAAACTTTAAAAATTGTTTGTCAAGATTCTCTTGTCATTTTTTGGGAAAAAGTGAGGGGTATAGAGTGAGGATTTGTCATCAATTCATTTTCTTGTACCTTTTTCCCTTTATCTTTTCGTTCTTTTAGAAGTTCAGAGTCTCTTTTATTTTCACCTTCATTTACCTGTTCCACCTTTTGTGATTTTTCTTGTCTATCTGCATATGGATCATCAAGAGTTTTACCTGACCGAAAAGAGATGTCTTTGAGGTGTTCCTTTGGATTTTTTTCGTTGTTGCTTGGTAGAGCACCTTTTATTTGTTCAAACATGAGGGTTGCTAATTGGCTCATCTGAATTTCTAAATTCTTGATGGCTGAACTTTGACTTTCAACTTTCTCATCAGTAGCCTTAATGAATTTGTACATCATGTCTTCGAGGCTTTGCTGATGAGCTCTTTGGGGCGGCTGTTGATATTTTTGGAAATTTTGTTGTACTCTATTTTGATTTTGAAAACCAGGTGGTCCTTGCACCTACGGCTTTTGATTGAAAAATCTTTAAAGATTTTTAGCAACATTTGGGTTACTCCATTGGGATCCCAGATATTTTTTTTCCATGGGACTACTGAATGGATAAATGGTTCTATAACCAATAATATTTACTTGCTCTTCATTTTGCGTTGAAGCTTGGCACTCGTGATTGGGATGATTACCTCCACAAATGTCACAATTCTCATGTTGAGATGATGATTGAGTATTTACCTGAAAGGCTTCAACTTTTTGTGTCAGAGTTACAATTTGTTGCGCTAATGAATTCCAAGCTTCAATCTGATTGACTCATGCTTCTTTCTTAACAATCATTCTGTCAGAGGGCCATTGAACAACATTTTTTGAAATTTCATTGAAAAATTGTATGGCTTCTACAGTGGTTTTTCTCATTATGGATCCTCTTGATGCTGCATCAATAACATTTCTAACAGATGGTTTAAGACCATGATAAGAAAATATATAAAATGTCAGGATCTTGGATACCATGGTGTGGGCATTTTCTTAGTTTAATCGTTCCCATGCTTGGTATATAGATTCAGTATCTGTTTGCACAAAATTATTGATCTATTTCTTGGTTTTAAATATTTTTGTAGGTGAAAAATATTTATTAAGAAATTTCCGAGTTGTTTGGTCCCAGGTAGTGATTGAACCTCTCGGCAGACTTCGCAACCATATTTTGGCTTCACCTTTTAAAGAAAAAAGTCGCTACCTGATAGCGTCTGTCGTGACTCCATTATACCTGCAAGTTTCAACTAATTCAAGAAAATCAATTAGATGGGTGTGAGGATCTTCACTCGCATCACCAGTAAATTGGCACGATTACTTAATAGTTTGAATCAAACATGTGCGAATTTCAAAGTTATTTGTTGCAATTGGTGGTCTCCTCACACTTGATTCTCCTTCAAATAATCTGACAATACATAATATCTTAGGATTCTATCACATTGTGGTGCCACTTCATTAAACTGGTCTTCTACATGATGTTGCAGTAGTTGGTTGTTGTTGTTAAGTTCTTCGTTCTCCATTTCTTCTTGTGAAGAAATTTGAGATCGTGAAACATGTTCCTTTCGCAACAACCTCAAGGATTTTCAATTTCAGTATCGTATTCAACTAGTTTTCTCAAGGAGGAACGGGTCATACACTTCCTGAAATTTGTGCACAAAAGTCAAAATAATTAGACAAAAAAAAATCTCAAATTAGTAGTAAAATAATTAAGTTGTAGTAGATTTTTCCAATTCCCGACAACGGCGCCAAAAATTTGACGAGTGTCTGGTGTATGTAAAATTCTAACTCATACTCTGTCAAATAATAGTATAGAAAGATGTCGAACCCACAGAGATTTATTTATTTATTCTACAGAAGTTTGTTTCTTGTTTTAATTTCTATTTGAGAAAATCAAAAAGAGTTGAGTTGTAAATTAACTAACATAAAATGCATGAATAGATCAATAAAAAATATTTATTTTTCACAAATATAATAAAAAGGTGTTGGGATCCTGACTTCACTTATTATTTTTATTATATAGTAGATACATTTATCCTTCAACTTATATTTCTCAGAAATGTATAAATGCCTCTCACGATTACATTTATATATTATTACTACTGTTGAACAATTAAATGTACTCCTCTCGGTTATACATTTTAATCTTTAAAATGGTAATACTAAAGAACCATTAATATATACTTAAACTAAAACATGCTCTTTTAGTAAGTCCCCTTCGGTTACCCTACTTCTTCTTTTTTTTGATGATAAGGATATATTATATTATATAAAGCTAGTCATCATTGTTACAAACATGCAAAACATGACCACATATTAGTGGTCTTTGGGCAGTACTGTTTTGATTCCCTAATACTTTAAGTCTATTACAAGCTGAATTGTCTAGTAAATTATAATAGTAGCAGACATCCAGCGTCTTTGAGAAGATGCCGAGTTAAAAAATAAGGTGGAGTTGCATGGAGATTTGAGTTGGCATTAACAAACTGATTTGGCCCTTTCTTGCTTGCATCTCTTGCCAGGAGGTGCGCAACTTCATTTCCTTCCCGAAAATTATGGAGCAGTAGTAGGGGCTTCTGTTGGAGTATCAACGATCTGCATTTAGAGATAATGTTAGTTAAAATAGGTAGGTCTTGATTTATATCTAGGATTGCATCTGTTGAATCCGTCTCTACTTCCAGTGGAAATAGATTTTGGGTTGTCGCGATTTGAAGTCCTTCGTAGATAGCTTGCAATTATGCATGGAGTGGTGAGAGAGCATAATCTGATTTTTGATACCCCACTATCCATTTACCAAGATTGTTCCTGAAAACTCCTCCTAGTCCAGATTGGTTCTTTTCTTTATCAAAGGCGCCGTCAGTATTTAGTTTATACAAATATATTTTTGGAGGGGGTGCCATTTTATATAAATCTCGATCTTAATAGAAGGGGCATACCCTGGAGTGTTGAGAAGGTTGTATTCTACTGCTAGGTTCTTAATATTGTCAATCCTAGGAGGATGTTGGATATTATCGATGTTATTTTTATTTCTATTGATCCATATATCCTAAAGAAGGAAAGCTAGGAAACTATCCCATGGCACATAAGGGATTCTTGGAGGATTCCCCAACTCTTTTAAGGATAGTAGCCAGTGGTCCTTAAGGTTAGAAGTGTTTATTTTCAAATGGTTCCACACTTTAGCAACCCTAGGACATTCTAGAAAAATGTGTTTAATGGTTTCTGTTTCTTTCTGACACATAGGGCAAGTGGAGTCTATGTTGATGCCAATGTGGTTAAGGAAGGAGCGGCATGGTAACCTATTGTGATTACATTGCCAAAGAAAAAATTTAATCTTATTAGGGCAATGGATTTTCCAAATCCACTTGAAGTCTTTAGTAACCAAATTGCCTTATCCTTAAGAAGATTATAGCAAGAATTTATTGTAAACAATCCATTATCATTTAAGCTCCAAAGGGGTTTGTCATAGATGACTAGTGGTTTAGGAATTGATTTGATTTTATCAATGATAGTGGAGGGTATTTGTATAGAGAAATTTGATAGAGACCAGTTTCCATTAGTGACTATGTCTCTTATTGCTAAGTCCTTTTCTCTTTGACCAATAGGACAAATAACGCAATTTCTTAGAGGAGGGAAGGATGGGATCCATCGAGTTTCCCATATGTTTAGGTTAGAGTATTTCCCTGGAAGCTAGAGGACCCCTTTGCTACACATAGCCCATCCTCTTAGAATACTTTTCCAAATGAAGGATTTGTAAATCGTGTTTCGCTTACTGTATTTTCGGGTAAGAATGTGGCCCAAGGACTAGTTGTATTGGTTTACAATAGGTAAATGGTTGTCCATCTTTGTCTCAAGGAATGTGACCATGCTAGGGTGATGAGTATCAATTAGGTCACGGAAGCTTAGCCTAAAACTCTCACTGTTCCCCCTCTTATGTTCCAAATAATAAAGGTATTATGTCTAATCATGTTGGGTGTTGGATTGTGAAGGTCCCCATTCTCTCTCACTCTTCGTGTATAAACTGGATTCCTCCTCTGAAAAGGAACAAGAATCATCGCACGATTCCCTACTGTTGGATCCGCAGGTGTCCTTATATCCATTGTGCACTTGTAAAGTGCCGTTGGACAGTAGAGTATTTGCCTCTGGTCCTGCGTCTCCATGAAAAGAAATATTTTTAACTTGTCGAGGTTTGAATCCTCTACCAGATTTTGAGGGATTAAGTTTATAGGATCCATCTCTTCTTCCATTGGTTGGTTCATCTGATTTTGATCTTGAGTGGGTGGAGGTGATTGCATGTTGTGTGCAGTGTGTGCATTTGATGTTTGAGGAGGATTTGCATGAGCATTCATGGGGTGAATACTGGATTTAGGTTGGATACAAACTCGGAGGTGAAGAAAGGAAGGTCCATTATTGGTGATGGATTGTGGACAGGTATGAAGCACTGTGGTAGATCCAATCTGCTCTCATGGACTGGGTAATATTGGCAGTGAGGTTTGGAGCAATCGGAGTTAGGACATTGTTTATCCAAATCTGATTGACATAGTTGTTCATCGCCAATCAGACTCCCTCTGAGATTAGTTGTGCCAAGTAATGAGAGTTCTGGATGACTATTATCGTCTCCCTCCCTTCCAACATTATGTTGAAGTAGATCGCATGTCCTAGTAAGCACATCTCTACCCAGGACATGGGTTGATGGTTTTGTGGTAGAGGTGGTTGGATTAAGATCATTCTTGGGGGCTGATTTTGATTCTTTGTTTGTGGAGGAAAGTTGTTTGCCATGTTTGGACTTAGGTTGATTCTCTGAAGTTGAATGAGACAGTAACATCTCCTTGCAGATATAGGGACTCTTGGCATCCTTCTCTGAAGAATGTTGATTTAATTGAGGAGGAAGTTCAGGCGTTGAAGTGCTAGGGTAAGTTTCTAGGTTGCTAATGATTGAATTGTTTTCATGCATGAGAGTGGATTGGAGTGGCGTATATTTATTAAATATTTGGGGTGCATATTCTAAAGTTTGTTAACGTGTATATCTTGTTATGCCATTTGTACTTCAGAAGCATTATGACGTGCCATTCTACCATTGATGTTTGGTGCATGAGGTTTTGTGTTATTGGAAGAGAGGGTGTTTACCGTCTCTGTATTGTTAAGAGGTGTCATAGAGGGCGGATCCATGGGAAGGGAGGTGTCAGAGGAGGTAGGGGTGTTAATGGAAGCGTGGGGGGTGATATGTTAAGGGGGAAATGGGTAATTAATAGAGGGGTGGCGTTAGAGTTATTTTTAATCTGTGGGTCCCTCAGGAACTTATTGGCAGTATTAGGATTAGAGGAATTTGAACCGCTTGGGGTGCTAGTGGTTTTAACAATCCCAGTGTCTATTCCTTTAGAAAGGGGTTGATTGGTTTTACCATTAATGGATTTTTCCTGGTTTAGTGAGTGATTATCTTGATTAGTCATAATTTTACTTCTATAAGCAAATTTCTGAGTAGAAAGAAACTTACCAGTCTTTGCATCAAAAAATTTAACTTTAATACCTTGGGCATGGTGGTTTTCCGGCCTACTCTACTGCTGTCGTGTAAAAAAGTTTTTCTTTTTACCTTTGTTGAAGGTGACTGTCCTCCATTCTTCTTTTTCCAGTTCCATGCACTTGTTATTGCTGGGCTTCTCAATCTCCTCTTCTGTCTTCGTTAGGTGTAACTCCTCAGGGTGGCACAGTTTCATAGGGCAATTGGACATAGTATGTCCTATATGTCCACATTTCTTGCAGATCATGTTATCCCTTTCGTAGCAAATGTATTTCTTGTGTGATCCAATGAATATGAAAGGGATTACTGGCCTATTCATTGGTAAATCCACACAGAGTCGGGCATATTTGCCCCTCAAAGTTGCTGATGTACAAGCATCTACTTTAAGTAGATGGCCAAGAGTATAACCTACTTTTTGTAGAATCATCCCATCATAAAACTTCGTAGGGAGTTGAGGGAGCCCGACCCAAATAGCATTGAAAGGTTGTATGGCTTGTGATGCCACAAAATTTGGTGCCCATCGTTGGACCGACAAAAAGAGTCCATAGATGAACCAAGGGCCTTTTTGTATGGAGTTTATCATATTCTCCTCCTTGGTAAATCTTACTATATAGTAGTCTTCTCCCAAGTCTATTAGTGGGAATGTTTCAGAGGGTTTCCATAGTTCTATTAAATTCTTTTTTAGAATATCATGAGATATCTTCCTTCCTTGTAACTTGATTATGACCGAGTATCTCCAAGGATGGTAATCCTTTGTTTTTCTTCCTCGGAGATAGTTATGCAATATTTATTATTGGACTGTTCTGCTTCCTGATAAGACTCATAGTATGAGTTTGCATTGACCTCTGTAGAATTTTGGTGTGGAGGGGGAGGTATTATAGAAATATTATTTTTCAGTTCGTTAGTCAGCAGCTTCTCCTTGAAGGATGGTGTATCAGTGTCCATGATAGCTGGCGTTTGGTCTATATTTGGTGGTTTGGGGGGGGGGGGAGGGGAGGTCTCATAGTGGGTTATGCTGGACATGGAAGAGGTTGCCTTAGTTGTAGGTCACCGGAAATCGTTCCTTTAGGAAAACTTCTTTTTATTAGACACGTTAGAGTCTTTTTTCAGTTACCCTACTTGTTATAATTGATTAATACAATATTCGCCTCTTTCGATTGCAAATAAGTGTAGAATCGATTTTAACATATAAGAGCTAGATGTCAATAAATAAAAGTTAACTTTTATCAATATCAAAATCAACCATTACTTCTTCCGCCTCTTTTGATTACAGAATTAGTAAGAAGTTAATATGCAATATGAAATAGATAAATGTTAACAAATTAAATGACACCTAAGTATAAAGCAAATAAAATTTAAATAAAAAGTTTCAGCTCAAGTATGTGAAATTGAGGAATGTCCTGCACCCGTTTTGGAGGGAGGATCAAGAGGTACTTTTTTGGAAACATCCTGACACAATACGTACTATCTTTTGGGGGTACCGGAGTACCCTGGCTATAATGAGGTAGTGGAGGAACCCACAACATTGTTTGACATCATATCCATGCGAGATTACATATCCAATCTCACCCACGTTGCTAGGAATGAGAGGGACGAAAATTTCAACAGGTATCTTTACAATTCCCTCAACGTTATAATGAGCAAGCTAGGGGTGTCAGATGAGGAGCACACGCACTTGCAAAATGATCTCTCCAGTTCTTCCAAGGAGATGTTGGGCATAGCACCAGGAAGTCTCATTCATTCGTCTGAGGATGAAAACACTCACAAGGGATCGGATGATGAGGATGCGGATGATGATAAAGTTACGGGACCAATGGATTTGGTACCCTTAGATGATTATGATGAGCCTATTGGCGCATCTGGTGGGCATCCTAAGGAGGCCGACTCTGACTAGTAGGGAGTTCTTTCTTTCTACCTTACTCTATTTTTAATTTATTATGCATCAGCGACTATGCATTATTTAAGTATGGGTGGGGGAACACTCCTTGAATTGTAATTGTATTAAAAAAAAATTAGTGTTATTAATTTTTTTTTCCACATTTTAGCTTAGTTTAAGACTAACATATTGTAATTAGCTAGATTATAAAAAATCAGAAAAAGCTCAGATTTTTCCCGACGATGGACCGTTGGACAATTTTCATGAGGGATTAAAGTTCGATTAATATCATAAAGATTTTCTTTTGTTTTTTTTAGGATAATTAGGTAGTATCCCTTGGTTTTTCTTTTGACACCGGTTCTTTTCCAAGGGTGTAGCTCAAACCGGGTATTCTATTTTTTTAGGTGTAGGATAAGGGAGAAAACGGAGGTGCTTTGAGGTACCTATTGACATGTTTGGTGTTGGAAAGTTAAGTTATGGCATGCACTCTGTTTTCCTGCATATATGATTTGAATTGTAGTGCCCAAGTAAATTAAGTAGCCTACTGTTTGACGCCTTTTCCTCAGTTGATTAACTTGTATTCCACCGTGTGCATTGTTGCTTAAAAATTCTCAATTTGCTATGCTTTCTTGACTTGAGAGTCGCATAGAACCGTCTTGAGTGAGTCAATTGCCATGTGTGTGTAAGGATTGTTGATATTTTGTGCTATCCTGTGTAGTCTATAACTTTCCCCGTGTGTTAATCAATATGGAATCATTAAGTTGTTCTAGTCTAGGAGATGACATAGGCGTTTCTTGGTTGACTATAAAGGTTCTTGTCATTGAAAAATAAAATTTTCCCGTTGATAGCCCTTTTGAGCCTAATTGTTTCCTTGGCACCCACATTACAAGTCGTACTCCTACTTTGTTCTTAATTCGAGATTGTTGAACCTTTACCTCCCAAGGCACTTAGTCGCTAAAAGAAGTAAGGTGAGAGATTGGGGAGTGGCTCTTGAGTGGAACCATGAAAGGGCCCTTAAAGTGCACTAAAATTGTGAATAAAGGTCACTAGCTTATGAACTTCAATGTGTGGAGTGTGTGAAGAAAAAAAAAAGAAAAAATTTTGCAAGAAAAAGCAAATAAAAGTTAAAATAATGTAGAAAGATACACACCTCCTAATCCTTCTCACTTGTGCTAGTGAAACCATAGAGGTGCTTAATTGAAAAGAGGGATATGTTATATATGGTGTATGACAAGTGAATGGGTTGAAAAGAAATTGCGCTTGATTTGTGAGTGTAGTGTATTAAATTTCTTAGGAGAGTTAGTCACTATACCTAAATGTATCCTACCCGTCCCTTAGCCTAAATTACAACCTTAAAGTCCTAGTTGTTCCTAGATTTGGCTAGCTTAGATTAGTAGAGATATACACTACGGGCAAGCTTATCTCCTATTGATCTAATGAAAGGTTATGTTCGACCTCGCTCGAACAAACACCTACTGACTCTCGGTCGTGATTTAACGAAAGGTTATGTTCGATCTCGCTCGAATAAACACCTACCGGCCATCGGCCACAGCCCAACAAAGAAACAAAAATATACATAAGTACAGAAAATAAACCACGAGAAGAGAAGAAGATGCAAGGAACAACTTTGATATTTCACATACTTAAAACTATTTACAATAGGCTCGTGAAGATGCCGACACAAAATATACAAAAAACCAAAAGATAAAACTACTGGCCACCAGCATCACGACCTTCAACATCCTCGCCGACTTGGCCCTCAACAACGTCGCCACCCTGACCATCAATGCCCTCGCCATCGCCACCTTCGCCCTGAGGATATGCAGCGTCATAACAAGAATTCTCCTCGATCCGGTCTGCACACTTATACCCCTCGTCTTCACTAGCCTCAAGCATAGCAAGATCATACCCACAAGCGACTCGATCTTCACGAGCCTTACGACGAGCATCTTCGAGGGAAGCCTCAGAAATGGATCCCCACCGTATGCAAATCTCGAAAGACATCTAACTGGGCCTCAACATGAATCCACTCCTCATACGACTCTTGAGGAATATTAGGAAAATCTTAAGTACGGGAAGAAGACGGTTGCGCCAGTAATCGGGCCTTCTCGGCTTCAAGAGCAGCAACTCGATCGTAGAGGCCAGAAGTCTTCTTCTCCAACTCGATCTAAGTCATTTTCTTGCTCGGAATGAAGAGTCCAGATCACCATCTCAACAGACTCCACCTTCCTCGAAGCCTTTTACAAAGCGGACTCTGCCTTCTCTAGATCCTCTGCCTTCTCGGCAACCTCACCACTTAGAGCCTCCTCTATGAATTGACACTCCTCAATCTGGGCATGCAGCAACCACCTGACATGAATATCGTTGCACTGGGATTCTACCCCCTTGCTGAGCTCAAGATTTTTCTCTTTGCTCCTCAACGTTCCCTCTAGAACGGTGCACTTCCCCACCATCCTCACCAACTCCTCATCTCTGGCCTTCAAATTCTCCCTCAGTTGGAGCATATTGCTATCCTCACGAAGCTGACATCGAAACCCCCGATACTTCTCAAGGACTCTGAAGTACTTGTCCTTCAAATTTACATAGATGTATTTGCGCCTCGGCTCCCTACGACCACTCTCAATTTCTAATACGACCGTCTACAAAATGAATAAAAGAGGTTGGATACTTTGAAAGAACCAAACCAAAGGAAAAATAACTAACACAGAATTTACTTACCCAAAGGGCGAGAACGGCAATTTTATTCGACAGGTCACTGTCATTCATATCCTTAAGGGTCTTACCCTCAACTTCATAACTAAGGGACAAGGGAAGGGATATTTTTCTCGGTATTCATGAGAAGATTATGGTCCATTGGGATTGTTATAGTCCTCGAACCCCCCTCCAACCTCACTCAAGCTGAGTTAGCCCCTCATCGATCATCCTCATCTCATCTGCATCCATGTCAGAATCAGATCCAAAACCCTCCTCGGCAATCGCCTTACTTCTATCATCAGTCGAAGGAGGTACGTCCGCCGCAACACGCCTTTTTGCATCTTGAAAGAATAGGGTCGTCATGTCTCACCACGCCTTCGACCGCAGCCCCCTCAGGTCGCATATCCATATCCTCCAAAAAAATAATCTCGGGACTAGCCTCTGGGCTCTCCCTGATATGCATTGTGGTCTCTCCCGAAGGAAAAAGCTACAGCCTCCCACATCGGTGGTTGCCGACCTCTCCCCCACGACATCCAAGGACCTTCTCTTACGAGGCATCAGATTCCCCTCAATAGGAAAAGGTTCTTCGTCCACATCAATAAGACGGTACAAGATAAGAGCCGAAGTTTTCGCGGCCGAAGTCTCCACGACCAAAGAAGGGATAGATTTGGATGCATCCACTAGAGGAACAGGGGCACCAATAGAAGCAGTCGAAGAAAGGACTGGGGCACGCAGAAGCAGCCGCAGTCAAAGAAGGGGTGGGAGCCGAATACGTAGTATCTTTCCTCTTTCAGAATGAGGGTGCGGGAGCTTTCGGCCTCTTCGAAGATTCCCTGGCCGAAGCTAGAAAAATAAAGTGAAAGTGAAATGTCAGCAAAGGTAAAAAAAAGAAAAAGAATTAAGACACTGGTGTCAAAAGGAACTTACCAGACAAAGGAAGAGCAGGCCCAAACTTCTTGAATAAACCTGACCACTCACGGATCCCTACGTTGTGAGGGAGGAGCCGACCAACCCAGTTAGAAATGTCTTCGACCAAAAGAGGAGGCGAGGTTACGGCTGCACAAGAAAAATAGAAGAGGTCAAAGACCACGACCAAGCACGGGAGAAAAATCAAATACCTACAAACAAGGAAATTAGGTACATACGAGCACAATTCGAGGACTCAGGTAAACCGCCAGCGTTGGACACCACGTCCTCGGTTCTGATGAAGAATAAGTTGAACCAGAATTGGAGGTTGTCTTTGTCGCCCATCTTCAACACCAAGAACTTGCCTCCTCGGTGGCGAAGATTCAACATCATCCCCCTATAAAAGCTATGGGCAAACACATGTCTTAAATGCTTAAGTGTGAGTTTGACCTCGGCTAGCTCAAAAATTCAGTGAGCATCCTTATAAGTTTGTAAACATGCGGCGCAAGCTGAGATGGGAAAATACCGTAATAACAACAGAATTCCTCCGCCAGCAGAAGAAGAGAGAGTGTGTGTATCTGACTTGGAAGGGGTAGGCGTAGAAGGCGCAGTACCCAGGATGGTGGACCTGCACCGTGTCCCACCCAACCAGGATTAATTCAATATGATTGGGAAGGCCGAACATAACCTTAAGCTCTTCTAACTCCTTCACCGCCATCACTGACTGAAAGGCTTAAGTGTCAACTTCAGGTTATTTGGTAAAATCGGATTTGGAATCAAGGTTGCGAGGAATTATTTGCTCCACCAACGGAAAGGCCCCATCCTCGACGGCGGCAGGAACATTCTCCTCGTGAGGGGGAAACATCATTGCCAAAGGGATCGCATCGCTTCCCTCACCATACTCAGAAGGCATGTTAGACATATTTCGATAAAATAAAGAGGTATCAAATGAGTAAGAACTAAGAGCAGTACAAATCACTGGAACAGATAAGATAGGTCGAAGCGAGAAAAGAGCAAGAGATTTATATAAGATTTTGAAACAACAGAAAACCTAAACCTCAGAATCGCAGCCAAATACCTCTATTTATAAGGGTCTTGGCACCAGGCTCATCCTAACTCGTGGACAGCATAACTCCAACAAATCGCTTAGGAAAATCGAAGCATTTGAAATTAGTGGCCCGCGTAGGGCCACATTGCCAGTTTGCCGTAACCACCACGAACTGAACAACTCGCTCGATTGTTTCGACCACAAGGAACAAGCTCCGCTCATCGAACCCGCCTGAAGCGGGCCTCAATAAATGTAGGGACTAACTGTATGGGTCAAAATTTGTCTTTAGAATATTTAAGCCAAGATAGTACTAAAGGAAGAGTTTCTAAGTTGACGTTTGTCGAAATGGCCCAAGAAACAGCGAAGTCTGTGGTCGAAGAGTCAATGAGAACTTTAGTCGAGGTGTCAACAAGGGTCGAGGTCGAGTACCATTGATAGAGCTGTAACAGTTAATTTTCAAGATAAGATATTAAAGAGAATATTCTAGTGGATATTATCAGCACTTGTACTATTAGGGTTTCTAGGAACATGTCCCATATAAATAGAAAAAGAGAGAATGATAGGGGAAATGTGATACTCATTTGTAAAAAACACACTTTGACTTGAGAAAGAGAATCAGATCTCATTTGCTAAGATATAAACATGACATTTTCACTGAGATTCTTGTCTAAACTTTTCTACTAGATCCGAGAATAACTCAAATATTCAAGGGATTATCTATCATTCATCATTGTCAGAAAGAACATCCCCTCATTTCATCCTCTATTGGGTGACACATTCATTTTATTTACTTAAATACCATTTATTGTTGTTTATTGTTATTAAATACTACATTGTTATTTGTGGAATATTCACTACATATCACTGTCACTGTCCGACCGTACTTGCACGGTATTTATTATTTCTTTAAAAACTTCATATAAGAATATTATTATTAGTTAAGATTAAGCCTTATTTATATAAATTTAATTATTTGAACCAAGATCTATATTGCTCAAACAGCTTTCGCGAAACTAATGAAGTAAAAATATTTAATATCATGTAAATGGGATGAAATTGCTTTAAGTGTTATAGTCGTCAAAATGCCAACAAAGACATCAATTTGTCTTTTTCTCTGATGGAATCTTCGACGACAAATAGGGCTGCTGTTATAGTATTTCCCGTCAGTTATTTCACCAAAATAGAGTCGAAACATACCTTATAGTACTCAATACCAAGCACCAACACTTTTTCCTTTTTCTAGGAATTTAAGTAGTCCCGTAATATATAGAACATGTTCAATGATTTAGAAATATTTAAAAATCTAAATCATGCATATATATGGCTTGCACATAAATATTCTTTGCACCTAACTAGAGGTTGTATTAGTTTTTATCTTGCTCAATGCAGTAGTTGCTCTATTATTTTATGTTTGTAACTAATAATCAGTTTTATTAAAATGAATACCATGAGTTAATCAACCTCAATCCATCTCTTATATTTAATACTCAAAATACTTAATACTAATATTGCCTGAGAAAATGTTTTACATTATTAGCTACTAGAGAGAAGTTTAAATGTGGTTGTCATACACTATGTATAAATAATCATGATATTTTCTCTAACCCTTCGTGGCTTAGAAAACTTTATGTTAGAGAAAAAGAAAAAAAAAAGAACACATGATAGAAACAAACGGGTTTATAGTATCAAAATTACTTTATGTATACTTTAATTGTTCAAGAGTTAACGTAGTCCATAAATGAGTGCCCAATAATAAGTTTGATTTATAATTATTGGGTAGTGCATGTTATGTATTTATAATATGGTCTAGGAAGACAGTGAATATAAACTAAACTTGAAAAAACCCATAATGGATCCATTAGGTCTCCCTCTAACCATTTTATAAAAGACACCCTTGTCTTCTATTTCATTTCGAGAATAAGTAATATCGTATAATAATTGTTCCATTAAAACGACCATCTTGATTAAAGAGGAGAATCTAATTGTACGTCATAACATTGACTCAAACTTATTATATGCCAGTTTTCTTATTAATATATGTGTATTTTGTATTCAATTATCATGTTTAATCTAACAATTTATCGTGTAAATCGATACCATCATATTGATGTCATATTAGCCTAAAGAAAGAAAAAATAGAACAAAACTAAGTGATGTGTCACATCCCACAAAAGAAATAGAAAAAGAAAAAGAAAAAGAGAAGTGCTAAAAGCTTCTCCGTCCACTTGAAAATGGTTAAAGTGCTTATATATGTATTTCCTTTAGTAAATAGTTAAACCAATTTGCTGCAAAAAAAAACGCAGACACGTCAAAAGTGGTAATATAAATGTTACCCCTATTTAATACTATACAAATTGACCGGCAAAATGCAGACACGTGCAGGTGCACCCTAGTTTCTTTGTGTTATGATATCAGTATATATAAAAGAGAAAGAAGAAAATAGAAAAAGAAGAACAATAATGTGGAAACCTCAGTAATATTGTCTACTCTCAAATGGAAGTATTTTACTATGCAACGTAGTAAAAAATCTAAAAGGAGAAAGTGAAAATGGGAAGAAATGATTTTAAGTAAAAAATTTGGTGGCATATTTCCTTAAATAAAGTGGTATTGGGGCTTTCACGTGGGCTGGGGTCCATTGAATTTAGCTCCATGTGCAAGTTGCATTAGTGGGCCTTGTCCTTTTTCGGCTATCTTTAACTTTGACCAATTTCCTTTGCTTGGCCTAATCAAGTAAAATATGAGAGGCATTTAAGATTGTCTAAACATGGTAAACATATTCTTCTATTTTTCTCATCCAACCGCCATGCTTTTCTTTGTTTCTTCTTCACTATCCATTTATTTAAGTTTCTGCTTGAGTTAAATTCTAAAACATGAAATATTGTCTTTGTAATTTTCATCGGTAGAATATCATTCGTCAAAATATTATACTGCATATAAGAAAAATATACGGATTGTATATTTTCAAAATAATTTTTGTAACTATAGGTCCCCGTTTGGCCATAAAATAGATTCTTGTATTTTCAACAAAAATAAAACTTTTTTTTTCGAAATCAGTGTTTAACCATGAAATTTTCAATTTTTACTTGAAAATGAATTTTAGAATTTTCTGAAAATTTGAATGTCACGACCCAATTCCCGAGTTGTGATGGCGCTTGTCGTGGAACCAAGCAAGCCACCCATTTTATCTAAATTAAATGCAATTACCAATAAAATACCCTTCTTAACAAGTCTGTGGAATACTAATAATAATAAATTAGAATTTGGAAAAAAATAATTTAAGAAAATCAGAACCCAAATCCTACAAACCTCGGATCCAGTGTCACACAGTCATGAGCTGCTAGTACTTAATACAACCAAAAAAGGAATGACCAACATAGTCTGAAAATAAATACGACAGGAAGAGAAGATGAGATCACGGTCGTCAACTGCTACCTCGTCAACTCTGATGAAACTACTGCTACTCACTGACCAGAGCTGAATCCCGCTATACCTGGATCTGTACACAAGGTGCAGGGGGTAACGTGAGAACACCAACTCAGTAGTAACGAAACCAAACTACGGGCTGAGAGGTAGTGACGGACTAAACCTCCAATAATTCGAACAACAATATATAACTTGGACATGACAGTAATATATCAGAAAATAAACACGATGCATCAATATATGTATGTAACCCTGCATACTAGCATGAATTCATATAGAATCAAGAATGATGTATACTCAGTAATCAAACTCTCATAAGGTGGTCCACTCAGTACTAGACGAAGGCCTTCCGGCCCAGGGAAAGTCCATCTCGGATATTACATAAACACAAGTGACACAGTCACATAATACAGAGGAAAAAGGCCGATCCAGCCCCCACGGAGAAGATCCATCTTCGGAACATAAGACCCACAGAGAAGATCCATCTCCGGAACATAAGACCCACGGAGAAGATCCATCTCCGGAACATAATACTCGAACAAGATCCATCTCCGGAACATAGTACTCGGACAAGATCCATGTCCAGGGAAGATCCATCCCTCAATATCTGTGCGCTCACTAGGTGTGTAAAGACTTCGGAGGGGCTCCTTTCAGCCCAAGCGCTATAGCAAGCCAACGAAGCCTGATTCCAGGGTCGCTGTGGTGTGCAGTCCGACCTCATAACTGTCTCAAAAATAGGCTTCAAGCCTCACTCGGTCAGTACCTTCCAGTCTCACTCACAATGCTCTAACATATGAAAATCAGCCCAACCCAATGACAATATAGAATAAACTAGCAACTTACAAGACTGAGGCATGAAACATACTATAACAGGACTGAGTACATGAAAACAATAATCATAAATAGAGACAGCAATAATCAACCGTTCCGGTCTGAACATATCGGCGTGAAGCCTTAACATTTATACTTAGCATGAATTCTATTGCGTTCAAGGTAAATGCCACCTTCACGGTACAAATATCAACCTGATATAACCATTAGGCAGTGCCATGGGATGAGCCAAGCTACAAACATTCGATGTACGCCCGCATGCACGTCACCTGGCAAGTGCGTCACCTTAATTAACATCAAATATCAGATAGTTTGGGGTTTCGAACCCTCAGTTCCAAGTTTGGAAGCGTTACTTACCTCAAAGCCGGCTAATATACTACTCTGCAGATCCCTTGCCTCTAAATTCAGCCTCCGAGTGCTCCAAATCTACCAACAATCATATGTATGTCATTATAATATGCTAAGGAACTAATCCTAATCGAAATGTATCAAAAATACTCAAAAATCTCGAAATTGGTCAAACCTGAACCCCGGGCCCACGTCTCGGAACTCAATAAAATTTACACCACAAGAAACCTCGTCCTCTCACGAGTCTATACATACCAAGAACACTAAATTCGGAGTCCAAATGACCCCTCAGCCTCTTAATCCCAAGCCCTAATTACCCAATTTGCACTGATTTTTCCCTAATCTTTCACCATTAATTCGACCTTTAATTACATATAAACGAGTTTAGAGTCCAAAAACCTTACCTCAATGAAGAACTATCGAATTCCCTCTTCAAAACCCTTCAAAAGCTTCAAACCCGAATGAAATATTGAGAAAAATGGCTAAAATCGAAGGCAAGTTTTTATACTCTCTGAACAGTGCTTCTGCACCTGCGACCACTTACGCACACCTGCGGTCCCAGGTGCGCACCTACGGAAAGACCCCAAAGTCCTCAGCCTCCGCACCTGCGCTCGATCTCCCGCACCTGTGGCTTCACAGGTGCGGCAATTACCTCGCACCTGCGGAAATCCTTCAACCAGCCAAACTTCCGCATTACGGAGCTTCGTCCACTCCTGCAGGCCCGCACTTGCGGCTCCTCTTCCGCAGGTGCGAAAACACCAGCACCAGCAACTTCAGCAACATCAATTATGCCCCAAACTCCCCGTTAACGACCCGAAACCATCCCGAGCCCCTCGGGACCCCAACCAAACATACCAAAGCATCATATATGATCATTCAAACTTAGTTGAGCCTTCGAAACATCAAACACAACATCAAAACCCCAAAAACACATCGAATTCAAGCATATGAACTTTGAATTTTCTAAATTCCACCAACGATGCCGAAACTACCCAAAACAACTCCGATTGACCTGAAATTTTGCAGACAAATCCAAAATGACATTACAAACCTGTTCCAACTGTTGGAATTCCATTCCGACCCCGATAGCCTATCTTCCACTGCCAACCGAAAATCGCCAAAAACTAACTTTCGTCAATTCAAGCCTAATTCTACACCAGACATCAGAGAAATATTCCGAATACACTCCTAAGTCCCAAATCACCTAACGAAGCTATCCGAGCCATAAAATCCGCATTCCGAGGTCGTTTCCCAATAAGTCAACTCTCGGTTGACTTTTTTAACTTTAAGGTTATTTTTAAAGACTAAGTTACTGAATTCTCATTTAACCATTCCGATTTCAAGCCTATCGCAACCAATACATGACAAGTCAATGACATCAATAAACATGCAAGTTCTACGTAACGACGGACCGGGTAGTTACATTCTCCCCCACTTAAAAATACGTTCGTCCTCGAACGTGCCTAGAGTTGTTCCAACACCACCAAAAATTGTTGCGTAACCCTCCATGCACATATTCGGAGGTGATCCCATGTCACCCTACCCCATTTACGTCTGATAACACAACATAACTGAAATTCCATTATCAAATCCTGACCCATAAACCTTAAAACCAAGTTTCCACTTCTGAAATAATTTACAAGTTCAAATTTCCATGACTATAAGCTGAAATAGTCTGAACACATTGTATCAAACCATATCCATAACCCAAAATGAAATCACATAATATACCGCGTGGCTCAACTACTCATAGCGATAACTCCTAACCACAATAGTTGTTCAAACAACTCAATACAGGTACATACTCTCTTATCAAACCATGCCTCGTTCTAACCCTTCCATATACTGCCGACGATGAAAGAAACACATATAAACCAGCAACCACTCGCCCGATCAGTATCAATACCATCTAGAGCCATAGTTTGTGCAACTTGTGCACTCAATAACCACATACCAAGAGCTCAATTCATTAAATAAAGAAGACTCACACGAGAGGGCTATCCTGCCACTAACACTTACCATTACCACATCATGCTAAAATCTTGGTACACATCGTGAAACCATATCACACAAATCCGACACCAAGGACCATACCTCTACCTAACTGAGCTGCAAAGCGTGATCCCATCCAACCGCTGGACCGCATGACACACTCCAAGCTACCTTGCTCAAAATCAATAACCATGCGAAATTCGACATCAATTACTCAAATTGCATTGCCATAACCACGGGGGGAAATTGGACGATACCATGCCACTCGAACCAGCAATAACATGACCAACACGTCTCAATCCTAATAAGCCCAATTAGGACCGCATCCTATGCACATACAACCAATGATCACAACTTCTCGAACACTGAAAGGTAACTCATAGATTACTCCAAAGCACGAATAAGCTCAATGACAATCAAATGGTATATCCCTCAACAATAGCAATTTGGGGTCAACAACTGCGACTCAGTGTAGAACACACACCCATACTAGCCTGCCAATAATTATATTCTAAATCAACTCTGGTCATCCACAACAGGTAGATAACTCTCCAAAGGTTCATAATGACTAAATTATGACCTATACTAACAGCTGACAAGCTTTGCTCGCATCCTCGTAGTTCACAACTACAAGAATAATCTGTTCATGAAAACTCCCAGTCTCAAAATCCATGAGGCGCACCAATTACCATATCTGATCCCAATTCCACCGCTCAAATGTATAACACGCTCCTAATACTTTATCATTCTACGAGGGATACCCCCATAATTCCTCTGTGTCACCAAAAAAACTTGAATATCAGCAGTCTTCCAACAAAAGAGCGTCGTACCACCAATGAAACACCCTTATTCAAACACATTACCTTGAACACATTGTCCTTTATGAATGTATACTCTCATCCAGCCACCCAATAGTGGTATCCTTTACCTAATCATCTGAAACTGCCAGTCCTGACCTTTCTTCCAGAACTGAACTGTGACCTCACACATGCCACTCTCCACCATACACAAAAAACCGCATATGCCATGCAATCCTATGATAAATATGAGAACTTCATGCTCCCTTCCTAGCCATAACAACTACGTACCCAACTAGCCAAGAACTTTTCATTCGATCCCATCTAGAAGCAAAATCACTATACATCACCTGGCCCTCACGCCCGTAGAAATATACATCTACAACTGTGGTAGAAACCATCAAGAACTCCCGAATATACTTGTACAACACCAACCGACAGGACTGAATCCTTCTAACTCATCCAAGCTACGCATGCCACCAAATCCCAAGAGAATTGCTAAGAGACACCTATAAAAACTCACTACTTCATAACACCCACAGAACTAATCGTATCCCTTATCGTTTCTCATGTCAATCTGACCTACTACCAAGCTGTCCTATTCATTCAAGTTCCTTCTGACTTACCTTCGAATTGATACTTCTTCTTGCCATAATACCGCAATTCTCAATCCAGACTCACCGCACAAAACCCGAGCATCAAATATACAGTCTAAGGCTCATAAGCCGCTGAGTACTCCCTCAATTATCCCCAAACGCACCACATTAGAAATACTTGCCCTGAAGAGACTTCCTACGAATTTAAAGTCATTGCCTTCACTTCCCTGATACTGATGGATATAATCCATGATAATACAAATACACCCACAAGCCTTGACACCATTTCTCGTAAATCTCAGTTCTAGCCCTTCTCACACCTTGAAGATCCTCGATCGCTACATATAACCTTGAATCCTTCTGAACCATTCTCGAACGCCATTTACTCTACGAAATTTCAATGACACTAACCAAGTAAACAGAACGACCTGACCCCGCTTGCAATCCATATACTAGGAAAGTAACCCACACCTTTGAATCAACAAGCACGCTCATACATTGCACACTCTACATTTACCAGTACAACTCCATCATACAATGAATTCCACTATCCGTAAAGTACATTACAACTTGTATCGAAGAAATTTCCATCACTCGAGTCATTCCCTGACTCCACCTCTGTAGGTCATAGCTGATTCACCAACATACCTCGAACCGAAACCAATACAACAGATAATCATGTAATTAACTTATGTATAACGAACTCCCCCACTTGGCTCAAATCCAAGGATCACGTCAAACAAGACTATGCCCACACATTATCACTGCCACCATGATGTGGTGGGACTAAACTAAATCCCTCATAAGCTTATATGACCCAAACCACCTAACATTCAAATCAATTGCCAATCTCGCATCCACCATTGTGATGGTCATGCCAACTCCCACAAGCGATCTAAACTCAAATTGCAACATGCATCATTTACTGATAGAGAGAACTTACTACAGATAAACATAAGGGTCACACACCCCAGGACAACCCGCAGGAGATACCCCTACCTGCTAAATCTCAAAATTTTATCTCCCTATACACTTCCGAATATCATAGCTATCACACAATCACTATACCTTCCTACAGTAAAACACAACCACCGCCTGCCCTCAAGACATCCCATAAGTGGTATAAGAACCTGAAGCTGATGGCAATATTAACACTGGAGCTGTGGTCCAGGGATTCTTGAGCTTCTGGAAGATCCACTCACACTCGTCTGACCACATAGATACCTTCGATGGACACCATGTGTCCGTAGAATGCTACTAAACTACGCCAACAATTCACACTTGGAGAAATTCACACAAAGTTTTTCCTCCATATATCCTTGTAATACCATCATCAAATGCCGAGTATGCTATCCCTGGCTACGAGAGTACGACAGGATGTCATCAATAAAATACAATAACAAAGGAGTTATAACACGGCTGAATACACCGTCAATCAAATACACGAATGTTGCTGGGGCATTGGTCAACCCAAAAGACATCACCAGGAACTCATAACACAACAGAAAAATCTACTTCATTCCACAACTAAACCACACGAGAGGTCCTTCAATACACTCATAACTAGAAGCCATATCCTAACTCAATATAGACGTCAAATACTTAATGGTTCTTGCCACATTTCCCGCTAGTCCATTCTTGTCACAATCAAACAACCTGAACACATCTATCTATCAATCAAACTCACCACGTAGTCATCTAGTCACAAAGTTCCATCAATAAGGACACCAACGGAAATATAAGTCCCCAATACATATGCTCATGCATGAAATCTCGGCACTCAAGCTACAGACAAAGATCCGGCCTCAAGTCCTCCAGACTGGCCCCAAGCATGCTAAAATCACATCCCATTTATGGAAGTCTCAAACCATCGGTGCACGGCTAATACGGAGCGCTTACGTGCACGTTTAATACATGAAAAGAGTTCAAAGAATTATGCTTCAAGTTGAATCAATGGATTCGCACGACAAGAGTTCGAGAATGTGAGATTTTTCCTAAAGGTTTTGCAGCCTCTCGAAGATAAGTACAGACGTCTCCGTACCGATCCACAAGACTCTACTAAACCTGCTCATGACTGGTGAGACCTATTTAACCTAGCGCTCTGATACCAACTTGTCACGATCCAATTCCGGAGTCGTGATGGCGCCTGTCGTAAAACCAGGCAAGCCACCCATTTTATCTAAGTTAAATGCAATTACCAATAAAATACCCTTCTTAACAAGTCTGTGGAATACTAATAATAATAAATCAGAATTTGGAAAAAAACAATTTATCAAAAATCAGAACCCAAATCCTACAAACCCCGGATCCAGTGTCACACAGTCATGAGCTGCTAGTACTTAATACAACAAAAAAGGAATGACCAACATAGTCTGAAAATAAATACGACAGGAAGAGAAGACGAGATCACGGTCGTCAACTGCTACCTCGTCACCTCTGATGGAACTGCTACTACTCACTGACCAGAGCTGAATCCCGCTATACCTGGATCTATACACAAGGTACAGGGGGTAACGTGAGAACACCAACTCAGCAGTAACGAAACCAAACTACGGGCTGAGAGGTAGTGACAGACTAAACCTCCAATAATTCGAACAACAGTATATAACTTGGACATGACAGTAATATATCAGAAAATAAACACGATGCATCAATATATGTCTGTAACCCTACATACTAGCATGAATTCATATAGAATCAGGAATGATGTATACTCACTAATCAAACTCTCATAAGGTGGTCCACTCAGTACTAGACGAAGGACTTCCGGCCCAGGGAAAGTCCATCCCAGATATTACATAAACACGAGTGACACAGTCACCTAGTACTGAGGAAAAAGGCCGATCCAGCCCCCACGGAGAAGATCCATCTCCGGAATATAAGACCCACATAGAAGATCCATCTCCGGAACATAAGACCTACGGAGAAGATCCATCTCCGAAACATAATACTCGGACAAGATCCATGTCTAGGGAAGATCCACCCCTCAATATTTGTGCGCTCACTGGGGGTGTAAAGACTCTGGATGGGCTCCTTTCAGCCCAAGCGCTATATCAAGCCAACGAAGGCATGATTCCAGGGTCGCTGCGGTGTGCAGTTCGACCTCATAACTATCTCAAAAATAGGATTCAAGCCTCACTCATTCAGTACCTTCCAGTCTCACTCGCAATGCTCTAACATATGAAAATTAGCCCAACCCAATGATAATATAGAATAAACTAGCAACTTACGAGACTGAGGCATGAAACATATACTATAACAGAACTGAGTACATGAAAACAATAATCATAAATAGAGACAGCAATAATCGACCGTTCCGGTCTGAACATATCGGCGTGAAGCCTCAACATTTATACTTAGTATTGAATTCTATTGCGTTCAAGGTAAATGCCACCTTTACGGTACAAATATCAACTTGAGATAACCATTAGACAGTGCCATGGGATGAGCCAGGCTACCAACATTCGGTGTACGCCCGCATGCCCGTCACTTGACAAGTGCGTCACCTTAATTAACATCAAATATCAGATAGTTTGGGGTTTCAAACCCTCAGTTCCAAGTTTGGAAGCATTACTTACCTCAAAACCGGCTAATATACTACTCTGCAGTGCCCTTGCCTCTAAATTCGGCCTCTGATTGCTCCACATCTACCAACAATCATATGTATGTCATTATAATATGCTAAGGAACTAATCCCAATCGAAATGTATCAAAAATACTCAAAAGTCCCGAAATTGGTCAAACCCGACCCCTGGGCCCACATCTCAGAACTCGATAAAATTTACACCACAAGAAACCTCGTCCTCCCACGAGTCTATACATACCAAGAACACTGAATTCGGAGTCCAAATGACCCCTCAAATCCCCATTTTAAAAACTCTTAATCCCAAGCTCTAATTACCCAATTTGCACTGATTTTTCCCTAACTTTTCACCATTAATTCGATCTTTAATCACATATAAACGAGTTTAGAGTCCAAAAACCTTAACTCAATGAAGAACTATCGAATTTCCTCTTCAAAACCCTTCAAAAGCTTCAAACCAGGATGAAATATTGAGAAAAATGGCTAAAATTCGCGAAGGCATATTTTTATACTCTCTGAACAGTGGTTTCGCACTTACGCGCACCTGCGGTCCCAGGTGCGCACCTGCAGAAAGACCCCAAAGTGCTCAGCCTCCGCACCTGCGCTCAACCTCCCGCACCTGCGGCAATTACCTCGCACCTGCGGAAATCCTTCAACCGGCCAAACTTCCGCATCTGCGGAGCTTCGTCCGCTCCTGCGGGCCCGCACCTGCGGCTCCTTTTCCGCACGTGCGAAAACACCAGCACCAGCAACTTCAGCAACAACAATTATGCCTCAAACTCCCCGTTAACCACCCGAAACCATCCCGAGCCCCTCGAAACCCCAATCAAACATACCAATGCATCATATATGATCATTCAAACTTAATCGAGCCTTAGAAACATCAAACACAACATCAAAACCTCCAAAACACATCGAATTCAAGCCTATGAACTTTGAATTTTTTAAATTCCACCAACAATGCCAAAACTACCCAAAACAACTCCGATTGACCTGAAATTTTGCAGACATATCCAAAATGACATTACGAACCTGTTCCAACTGTCGGAATTCCATTCTGACCCCGATAGCCTATCTTTCACTGTCAACCGAAAATCGCCAAAAATTAACTTTCGCCAATTCAAGCCTAATTCTACATTGGACATCACAGAAATATTCTGAACACACTCCTAAGTCCCAAATCACCTAACGAAGCTATCCGAGCCATAAAATCTGCATTCCGAGGTCGTTTCCCAATAAGTCAACTCTCAGTTGACTTTTCCAACTCTAAGGCTATTTTAAAGACTAAGTTACTGAATTCTCATTTAACCATTACGATTTCAAGCCTATCGACTCTAAACCATCAATAATAGAATAACCAATCCATGACAAGTCAATGACAGCAATAAACATGCAAGTTCTACGTAACGACAGACCGAGTCGTTACATTGAAAAACTCCTCAAAACTATTTTCCAAAATTTTCACTTAATATCACTCAAAAAAAAAAAAAAAAATTCAAAAACAGCCCAAATTATATTCAAGTCCAAATACAACTCTAATTTTCAAATACCATTTTTACTTGAATTTTTTTTTTATTTTTTTCCGAAATTTTACAATTTTATGTCCAAAACGCCCACATATATTAAATCTTGAACGTCAGGGGCGTATCTAGAGTATAGTGTATGGGTTCCCGGGAATCCAGTAACTTTTGCTTAAATCCTATATTTTTATTAAAAAATTTACTAAGTATTTATAAATATCTAACTGTGAGCTCAGTTGTTATGGTATATTAATTTGAGATTGCAACAGGAACCCATAAACTTCAAATCTTGGATCCGCTTCAGTCGAACGTCCTTAGCCAAATTTGTAATTTCGCCAATACCAGTCAACTTAACAAACTTTGAAAATGAAATCAACTTGTTAGAGCAGAATGATGCTGCAAGATAACTTATTTCGATTTTCCAAGCATTTTTCTGTGTAGTATAAAAAAAATGTATTGGGTTAGACTTATACATGTCTTAAAGAATTGAACATATTCAGATATGATGATCAGAAATCAGAATCTTATCTCCTTGTCTATACAATGTTGGAAAAGAGTGGAATACAGTTGGGGGGAGGGGGGGTTGCAAAGCCCAAACAAGGGAACATTCTTTATTTGTTTTTTCCGTTGGTGGTTTTGACAAGAATTACAAGTCGGTTTATTTTAATTAATCCACTATAGCAGTCGAATTAGTCATCCAATTATTTTCAAAGAAGTCAATTTATTTGCCCTAAATTAGGAGGAAACTCTACTTCTCAAACATCTATTTTTTATGGATTCTTATTCTTAACACAAACACAAACGTGCGTCTATAAGTAAAAATGTTAGGGTTGATGCCTTCAAGTAGATTGCATTTGATTAGATTCCAACATAATCTCGTTTGAATTATACTTTAACCTTTTAAAGTACTAGATTTAAGTAGTAGTTTTCTTTAATCTTTGTCTTTCTGAACATATAAGGTCCCTCGACCTGAGTCCATGGCGTAACTGTACAAGAAAAGATGAAAAGAATTCGATGCAGAAATATTAATTGCCAATTACAAATTTTCTTTAGTTTACACACGAGTTTAATAAAATATAACACCAAAGATGAGTAAATAAAACAAAGTAGATTCTTTTAGAGTCATTTTATTCTATTCAACTTGTAATCATATACGATCATATCTTCTAAATACCTCAAGGTGTCCAAATAGTTAAGCTAGCGTTTGGCCATAGATTTTCAAATTTGTTTTGAAAAATATGTTTTGGGTGAAGTTTGGCTTGAAGATAAAAATATGTTTGGACATACGTTTTCAAAATATATTTCCCAAATTTATTTTGGAAAAAACATTTGTATTATGAGGGATATTTGGGACTTGGAATTTTGCCAAAATATAGATAAAATTTATGATCAAACATGTGTTTGCCAAATAAAACTCAAGTTTATTTTGACAAAATTTATTATGAATGAAATTGTCACAATTATAATTGGAAGCTTGTTCACCTCAAGACCCAAGTTGTCCATAAATAACCCAAAGCCCCAATTAGGGACAAGTCACTACATTTATAACAAATTGTCTGCAGACAACAGTCTGCAACAGAAAAACGAGCATCACTCATCTAAATCATGTAATATGGAGAAGCATATTTGAAATTTATGCCGTCCAGAATCAACACATCTATATGATTCAAAGATATAATTGATAATAAAACAACTCCATTTGATTACATGAAATACAAGCATAAATACAGAATGGCCAATCAAGCAGACCATTCAAATGTTATAGTAACAACTTATGAACACATATTATTGTCCTGGCCCAATCATTCTTAAGAGTTTCTAAATACAATTTGCAACAAACGAAAAGAAAATGCAATATACTATTATTTTATTTCGTTGAAGCAAGATGGAGCAGCTGCCTTGATTTATCAGATTTACAGCATCCACCCAGGAATAAATCCATTCATATTATGAGCAGATGCTCCTCCATTCACCTCATCCGTACCCACATGATTGTATCTGTATAAAATAACCAGAATAATAATAAATGTAATTACCATAAAAAATGAATACTTAATTACATGAAGCTGTGTATAATGCTAGTATTGGTCCATTAATTGAAGTTAAAAGGTTGAAATTATTTACTGTCCTAATCTATACTGCACATAGCTTAAGGAAAATCATGTAATAGCCTTAATCACGAGTGAATGTCTAAACTACTCTTCGGTCATTCCACACCAAATCACTCGTTTCAGTATATATAACATATATATTTTGAAGAAAATTGGTCACAGAAAGTGTAACTTTCATCGTTACGTAACGACGCATTTAAGGATATATACAATAAAATTAAAATAATAATCAAAACCTAATTAAGATAGTAAGGGTGGATTTTGAAGGGGGATAAAAGTAACAAAAAAGCCTTGTTTCTCAAAAACAACAAATATTTTGAAGCAAATCCAGTTAGTCAAAACAACAAATATCCGAGATTAAATTACCCAAAATGAGGAGAAGAAGTCAATCCAAGAGGCTGAAAAAAACCCTCAGTTTGAGGGAGACGGTTGAGTTGCATTGCTTGAGCTCCATCTTCCCAACACAATCGAAGAGGAATTCCAGCTGCACTTTCTTCCAGCTGACAAACACCATAAAAGCACAACATGACTTCATCAAAGCACTTGGAATAAAGAAAAAGAGAGAAATTTGATGTGATCGATTGGTTATCTCTTTTTTGTACCTTTCTCCGGAGATGTTTATTAGATTCTGCCAGCATTTGCTCCTGCCAAATTCATAGTTTAGAAATAGATTAATAACTCTTTCTTCCTTTAATTAACAATAGGAAATTAAGGATTACAACTTATAACCATCATGATTACCCTTTGTTGAAGGTCTGCAAGCTGATCCAGCATGAATTGTGTCTGCAAACGGCGAAACAAAGAATATAGTTGAAGAAAACCTCTATCAATTGAAATCTGTTTTCTTTTCAGTAAAATTGTTTACTTATGATGTGAGACATCTTGCAAATATAATAATCTTAAGCCGATTAAGAAATAGGCCCAAAGTACTGCATTAATTCACATCATAAAGGTAACACAACATTTGGTTGGTTATACAACAAAAACTAATCACTCCATAGCTTCTGCAAGAATATACGTATTACTTTCAGGGGTGGAGCCACAATGCGGTTCGGCCGAGCCCATTTTGTTCAAACCGTGTATTTGTATTAACAAATCCAATAAATATATACAAATTGTTAATTTAGAACACGGTAACTTAAAAGTTAAAAGGATTATGATCCTGAAACCATAAGGTTAAAATTCTAGCTGCTCCTCTAATTACTTTATCTTGAATAAAAATGTAGAATAAGAAAACATGTAATTGCAATACCTGATTATGAGAAATTAGACATAAAAGAGTTCTTAAAGTAAGCAATCCCTAGTAATAATTCTTAAATGGTCATTTTTCCAGCAATAGTGAATTCTTAATTAATATTTATAGCATATAACATTTATGTTAATTTACGAATCTCTACCCAAATGACCCTTGAGTATTGAAACGAAAAACAAACTAATTAAACTCGTAGTTCTACCTATAATGTTGGAGATGTTATCGTAGCTCAACAAGAAAAGTAACCTAATATGCTACATTAAAAGTTAATTTAGTCCTCCGACACCCACAACAGTTGTTAGAAAAATGCTTGAAAGAGACCAGGTCCGAAATATAATCTATCAAATAAAACCTGTACTGGAGCCAGCAATCAAGGTATTACAGTATTAAAAAAAAGGCAATAGAATTTAGAATCATTCATATAAGTTCACACTAGTAATTTACTTAATTTATAAATTCTCACGTAGTGAAAATGACTACTGAGCATAAGATTAAAGTAATTTACCTTCCTTGACCTGATTTGCTTTAAGGACGCCTCTAATTGATTCTCAAGCTGCTCGAGGTCCTTGGTACTTAATGTCCCCAAATCTTCCCCAAGAAGATTTCTGTGTAATTATTTTCATAAAAGGTAACAAATCAATGGGTATATGTATACAGGGAGTAATAGATGATTAATAACTTACCTCTGAGATCGTTGAAGGAGCTCAACTCTAGCTTTTAGCCTCAAATACTCGTGGTAGTTGTTCTATCACAAAATTAAGCAATTTTAGCTTTTCCGTGATTTCACATAATTAAGGAGTTTAATCAATTATACTTGAAAAATGTAACTAATCCAACCTGCAGAAAAAAGTGTTTTCTTTTGTGTACTATACTACCAATTCTACCATGAATTAAAATAGCAAGAGCTTGGAGTTGAGACTATAGATTGTGTAGTAGCACAAGTAAATGATAACGAATATGCGATGTGAAATGCTCATCATCTATAAAATGTAGGAAATGATACTTTATAAAAAAAACCAAAAAAAAATGTAGGAAATGATCATATTCCTACTTTATTTCCATTAGGGCCAAAATTGTGCTTTTAGACCCCCTATTTAAAAATAATCAAGATTATTGTTTCCAAACATAGTCAATGCTAAGTTCTACAAATTAGTAGAACCAAGTTACTAAGATGGTATTGCATTCCTGTTTTCCCATCAAAGTGTATACATTACTATCTCTTATACATGGAAGAAATGTAGATTATGATTATAAGTACGTTTCAAGTTGAATAATAATTTACCAATTACAACATCTACAACAAGAAGAATGGTAGCAAAGTTTAAAACGTTAACTTAACTTGTATATTACATGCGGTCGTGATTGTTGAGAAAAGAACACTAAAATTAGCAATGGCTGAAAAGTTAATTTGATAGAGACGACATCACATCAAATTTTAAAATTCCAAATAGAAAATCATTGGTTTCAAAATTTTGGATTGTTTTTAAATGAAAAAGAGTATCAAATAGTAAATGAAAAGAAAGAAGTAAATAAAGCGGTCAAGGAATGAAGGGCCGGACATGGAGACATCAAGATTAACAGGCAACATATCCAATAGAGAGGAAAGAAACCTTCCAAAAACTTCAAAACTAGTTTTTGCAACAACAAAAAAATATAATGTTACTGCAAAACAATGTTTCAACCAAACTCAACCAAGGAAAAGTGTTAAAACTCAAAGCTTTTTCTTTGACTTTGGTTGCAACACAGTTTTTGAAAATAACCTTCTTTCCTAAAAAGAATAACTGATCAAAGAATGAAAATGTTTAATTAAATTAATGACACGAAGTGAAAGAAAAAGAATCATCTTATAGATTATCTTTGTTTTCCAATAAAGAATCACTTACTGAATTATATTATCATAGCTAAGATGAAGAAAAGAGTGCATGGATACTTACCTGAGTATCAGTAGCTGATTGGCTGGCTTCCAAAGTAGCATAGCTGCAACGTTGATATTTTTCAATTGTTTTCATCATGCTGTAAGAATGAAAAATGACATATTTAGCTAGCGTTTCGACATAAATTTAGTTGAAACGTGAGGAAAGAGTTTTGAAGTTGTGTTGAAAAATAATTTTTGGAAGTTGAAGTTGTGATTGAACATGGATTTTACTTCAAATAAAAGTTAAAGTTTTGTGAATGGAGAAAAAACTTTCACCCAGAAACTACCCTTAACAAGTTTTTGAGAAGTTGATTTTTTTTTCCAAAACCTAATCTTATTCCCATGAATAAACAATGTTTTAAAAAGAAAAATTGAAAAAAAATAATAGCCAAATTCTATGGCCAAAGAGAAGCTTAGTAATTTTCGGTGACTATCTCGTCTTATTAAATCGAAATTCTTTTAAAATTATTGCATAAGAGATCTACTCTTCAGATAAAAACAGCAATATTTGTTCGAAATTTTTCTCTATATATACTCATGTAATATCAACGTTCTCTGGTTGCGAATTTTGCATGTTAAAAATCCTAATCTTGAAAGAGGTTCTTTCAATATTAACAAACAGAAGTCATTGCTCAAATGAATTCTGTTTTAAATATATAGTGAAATAAGAACGTCTCGGGCATGCTCTTCAAGCAATTAATTCAATTTACCATCCATGGACATGCACAAAGTTTTTTCTTGTTTGTGAATATGATTTCGTCAAATAAGAATAGGTGTTCTATAGGTAAATAATCGGTAAATTTTAATTTAAAGACATCTAGGATAAAACAAGCTTAACGCCTTATACTAATAAAGGGCCAAAACCAATTATGTAACTGGTCTGGATTAACTCATGTTATTTAAATTTATTGGCAAATATAATAAACATAAGTGAAAATGTATCTATTTAATATTAAAATATATATTGCTCAACATGGTTCAAGCACTCAAATCACCAAAATATATGGACTCCTGGTCACAAATGTTGACAATTATCTGGTGGAAATATCCCTTCTACTTTTAAATAATGGAGTACATTTTTTATAATCATTATTAATGATCTTTTTACAAAAGGATTTAAAACTTTGGGCAGCTTCGAAACTAACATAAGCAGCCTTAGCCCCGTCTTGGGAATCAAAGAACAAAAGTAGCAGTATTTGGACTGTCAAACATGACACCTCTGCAAATCAAATCTTAACAGTGAAATATGGTAGTAACGTGGAAAATTGTTGATTAGGTTTTCAGAAATTTTGGTAGTTCCTTTAGCGAGAGGTGTTTAGTGCTCAATAGTTTCATTCAAAAGATGATTTTTTTTTTAAAATTAGAAATCAAATTCATAGAAATCTATCTGCAAGCCAAGAATGACTCTAAGGGGAAAGGAAATAAAATTTCAAAAATATTCAGTTATAAAAATTCATTTGACTGTCCAGAAAAAATAAAACGAACAACATCAATTTTTACATATGCCAACAAGTTTAAAAAAACAAATACTATAAGATGATAACATAAAGAAGTAGATCCTCCGAAGAATGAAAGAAGAAATGTAAAATAGTTGATATCCCAAATGAAAAATCAAATCTTGAGTATAGAGAGAGAATTTGATCATATATATATATATATGTGGTAAAAGTACGGCATATTAAGACAAATCAGATCTTGCATAAAAATTGAAGTGAGAGAGAGAATGGAACTCACTAAACCAAAGTTAATGAAATAAGAATAAGTGAAGTCATTGAAGACCAGAAATTTGCAATTCTTTATTTGAACTTTCCACATATAAGGGTTTCGAAAAAAGCAGACCCTAGAAAACATAGAGAAAAAAAATAAAAATATATATATATATAATAGAAAAGAAGAGGTTATTATATATATAAACTGAAAGAGATTTAGAAGGAAGAAGAGGTTATTTTTGTAATACCTTGAAGTGCTGCAGAACTCATAGAGTTTACCACGATTAGAGAAGATGATAAGAGCAACCTCAGCATCACAGAGAACAGAAAGTTCATAGGCTTTCTTGAGAAGTCCATTTCTTCTCTTAGCAAAAGTGACTTGCCTGTTTATTTTGTTCTCTATTCTCTTCAGCTCTACTCTTCCTCTTCCCATTTTTATTCTCTTTTCTCTTTCTTTCTATCTTTGTAATTTGCCAGAGAGATGATATAAGGGATTATTCCACTCTTAGTTAGCAGCTGCAACTACTTTTAGTAGTGCAAATATTGGGAAAAGGGTATCAAATTAAATGAAATGAGTGAAATGAAAGAGGGAAGAGAAGATGAAAAAAATGGAAACCCTGGGGCTTCTGTATCTTTGGTCCCTTACCTATAACCAGCTGGTATTTTTCTTATCCCCTAACCCTCCCCCCTCCCCCCTCTCCCCCCCCCAACAATACCCTATTCGAAAAAAAACCCTCCTCTCACTAAAAACAAAGGAGGAAAAGAATTAATAAATCAGGTTAATGATTATGTATTCTCAAACCAACCAAGTCCTCAGCATCCTATGGATCTCACCTGAGGAATGTACATTTATATTTTACCCTTAGAGTCAAGTGGTCCTCCATACTAGGGGCGGGCATAAAATCCGAAAAATCGAATTCCAAATCGAACCGAACAGAATAAATTTAGTATTTCGATTTCAGTTTTTTCGATATTTCGGTTTATTTCGATACATAAATTTCGGTATTTCGATATTTAGGTTCGGTACCAAAATACGAAATAATTTTTTTTTTTTTTTTTTTTGGATGACTGAGAAATCTGTCTGGGGCCGATTCTTTGGACCAACCGCAGCCTTCGAAACTCGGTGGATAATGGGTCTTCCCCTCTACCTTTCTCCACTTAAATACCAGGCTTTGCTTTGCATGGTGGGAGGGCTTGAACCTGTGACCTAAGACACAAATCCACCACCCTTTGCCACTTGAGCTAGGTCCTGGGGCAAATACCGAAATAGTTTAGTCCAAGCCCAATTTTATTTTTATTTTTTAGCCCAATAACTTTAAGCCCACACCTCAAAAGTCCAAAACCTCTTATTCCTTAATTCATTACCCTTAGGCTTTAGCAAGGTTCCACCAAGCAGATTAAGAACTTCTAGAAATTTTGGAGCATAGATAAAAAGTGTATACTGTATAGGCAGTCAACTATCTTTGGCATTGAGCTTGAATGGACTGTTCCACTATCCTTCTTTTTGCTTTAGGATAAAGTATGGTTTTATAGTAGAGGCATAAAAGGAATTGTTGCTTTTTACGTGTAAGTTGTAATACTTAGGTGCAACTTTTTCTCTTGTATTAGCCAATATTATTATAAGATGCTTCCTTTCATTGCCTCCGTGTTTAGTCAAATGCTAGTAAATAATACTAGCTGTATTGGTTTCAAAAGTTGAAACGTATCTTTTCAACCCTAAGAGCTACAGATTTGAATAGGCGCAAGCCTTATAACATAGATTTGATTTAAATCGAAACTGTACCGAACCAAAATAAGAAATACCGAACCGTACCGAAATATTTTGGTATGGTATTTGGTATACACAATTGATAAACCGAATACCGAAATACCGAACCGAAATTCTTAAATACCGAACCGAAGTACCGAATGTCCACCCCTACTGCATACCCTAAAAAGTGTATCCAATTCCTCTATGTAGGAAAAAAAAACACACGATATATATATATATATATATATATCTGAATTTTAAGTTTTATTTAATATAGATAATATTTACAAATTCAAATCGCTTATGAGTTAATTATATATAATTAAATTATGGGATATATAAAACCACACTCTTTTTTGCTTGAGCCAATGGTCTATTGAAAAATAACTTTTCTAACTTCAACAAATAGGGATAGTTCTGCTTACACTCTATCCTCGTCGAACCCTACTCGTAAAATTATACGGAGTTTGTTGTTGTTATTGGTAAAAATGATACAAATAGCTTAAATTTTCGAAGTATTGTAAGAAAAAGAAATTACACCATACTCCATCTGTTTCAATTTGGATAATATAGTTTGACTTAACACAAAATTTAAGGGAAAAAAAAAGATGACTTTTAAAATATGTGATCCTAAAAGTTTAAGGGGCAAAAGTTTTGTGGGAACAATGATATTGTGTGGCTATAAAAATATTTTATTAAGAGTAAAGTGGGTAAAATAAAAAAGTTTAAAGTTAAATTATTTTCGAATAAAAAAATATGTTATTTTTTTTATATAAATTAGTAAAAAAAAAGTATATTATTTAAATTGAAACAATGAGAGTATTTTATAGGTGAATACAAGTATAGCCATTTGAGTGGGGAATGGGGACGAGGGCACCTGGAGTTACCGTACTTAGTTACAGTTAGCTTTAGCTATAACTGAGGGGTAGTCTGTATATTACTTACTCCTTATTACTTTCCAGATATTTTGCTTTTTGTGGGTTTTGGGTAAATTAATGTTTCACATCGTAATACCTATTGGACATGAACAACAACCTTAAAAGTGACATTCTCGACCTTTTACTCTCCGCTGCGTGTCGACAATTCATTGGACGAGACTCTCACTAATATCGTGAGTATTTCCCCTTCCCCGCCTTCTTTTTTAACTTTCTTTTTCTTTCTTTCCATTTACAGATTTACTAATTATATTGTTTTGTCAAGGGCAACGGAAGCTTGCTCTTTATCTCCAGGAATCAAAAAACAAACAGATAAATAACTTAAACTTTTCCCTTACGCTTTTGAATATAGAAAAAAAATGCGGAAAGAGATATTAAGTTATCTATCTATTATTACGTGAAATCATAATCACAAATGAAACATTATTTATTTGAGTATTCTATTCTAAATTTATTAGCCCTGTCTTTGTCCTCAGTAGTCCTTCTTGACAACAATCACGTGGTCAAGAAAATTTGAAGTACCAAATATTAGCCGTACGAAAGGAAAGTATCATTTTCGCATGTTGTGGCCAAAGTTTCTGAAACAAATTCGGACCAAATATATAATAATGTAATAAATTCTACCAAAGGACATACTCTTATACCAAAATTTTGTTAGCCCTTAACGCTATCAAATAAGGTCTGTCCTTTGTGAATTTGCCGGGGTTGCACCAATTAATAGTTACTACTCCCTCCACCCCAATTATTATGATAGTATTTGATTGTGTATGGATTTTAAGAAAGAGAGAAAATTTTAAAATTTATTATGTAAAATATATCATAATACTTTTGTGGGTATAAATCGTTATATCAAAAATTTATAATTAAAAAAAAAAGGAGTACTTCCTTTTCAGTAGTTCAATTGTATCTTGTTCTTGAGATGGCATTGGATATCCTCCCTTGGTGAAACTCGCCCCTAAACTCAAGAGAACTTCCACGATTCGCCTCCCATTAGAAGTCCAATTGTATCCCCTTTTACATTTACATATTACGTTATTTCAAAGTTGAAAATAGTAACCTTAAGAACTTCAGACATCATTTTAAAAGTTAATAATGCAAGACCAGAATTTGTCTTACCAAATTTAGTTGGAGAACTACCAAGCATGCATAGTTCTCCAAGGAATCAGCAGTTGTGTCCAAATAAGTCCATATTTGTTATTCCAGACATATTAGCATTTTTATCTCGTCTGTCAGAGTTGGCGTTACAATTAAGGATGTTGTTCCACAATTCTCTTAGAGAAGATCGTTCATCAGTAGCGTAGCCACATTATCTGTCACTATCCCGAATTATCACATTCGGGACCGTGATGTCGCCTAACATTTCACTTGCTAGGCAAGTCAATATTAGATGATTTTTTAAGACAATTTTAGTCAATTTCAATAACAAAATCAATTAAGCTAAATGGAAGAAAAAACTGAAATGCGGAATAACACCAAACCCATAATATCTGATACAATTCGGATCTGGAGTCACAACTCATGAGCTTCTAAGATTTCCTACAAACAAAGTCTGAAAGAAATGCAATTGTTCTGAATGAAAAGAAACAGTAAAATAGGGAGAATAGAAGGGGACTCCAAGGTCTGCGGAGCAGATCTACCTTGAGTCTCCAATAAGCAAGTCCAAGCTGCTAAGCGTCACGGTCAGCTAGGGCCGGTACCAAAATCTCCACAAGAAGTTCAGAGCGTAGTATGAGTAGTACCGACCCTATGTACTCGTAAGTGTCGAGCCTAACCTCGACGAAGTAGTGACGAGGCTATGACAAGATACCCACATAATAAGCCTATGCAGATAATAACATATGTACAAGATAACAACAATAACAGCTAAACATGTATTGTTGTGAGGGGGACATGCAAAAGGGGGGGGGGGGGGACAAGATTTAACAGATTCAGCGGAAACGACAACCTGAAACAGTCAATATTCCTATAAACTAGTAAAGACAATTAAGCACAACGAAGAAAATTACACGGCATCACCCTTCGTGATTTTACTCTCAACCTCACAATGAAACAATAATACTACACGGCATCATCCTTCGTGCTTTTAATCTCACTCTCAATATAAATCAATAGATACGGCACGACATCACCCTTCGTGCATTAACTCTCATAACATGGCACGACATCACCCTTCGTGCATTAACACTCACAATATGGCACGACATCACCCTTCGTGCTTTAACACTCAAAAGTATGGCACAACATCACCCTTCGTGCTTTAACACTCATAATATGACACGACATCACCCTTTGTGCTTTAACACGCACAATATGGCACGACATCATCCTTCGTGCTTTAATACTCCCAATACGATACGGCATCACCCTTCGTGCTTTAACACTCATAATATGGCACGACAATACCCTTCGTGCTTTAACACTACCCTTACCACATAACAATGAACAAGTAATAAGAGGGAGATAAGATCAACACGAACAAGCCTTACTTCAACAATGGTTCCACAATACCAATCTCAATTTTGAAATCAATATGCAATCATCACAAAAACCCATAAACACGGTAAGAATGATCAATTTAACAAATAACTAGCCTAAGCATGGATAACATGATCAAAGAAAGCAATAATTACAAAGAATAAGTCCCACCCGCATGCTATAAACCGACAACAACGCATAAGTACTCGTCACCTCACATATACGTTGTATCCAACATCTAAACATGTAGCAAATAGACAAAAAAGTCTTAATCCTTAAAAAAAAGGTTAACCACGACACTTATCTCGCTTCAAAAGACCACTCAAAGTTCAACCACAACTTTTCCCTTCAAACAAGCCTCCGAACTAATAGAATCTAGCAAATTACCAACCAAACGATTCAAATTAAGCTTTAAGAACTACCCACGATTATAAAGGATTCAATTTAGCTCATTATTGAAAAAGTCAACAAAAGTCAGCCACTGGGCTCGCTTTGTCCAATCCCGAAATTCGGACCAAAATCCAATTATCCATTCACCCCCGAGCCCGATTATGTAATTTGTTTGGAATCCGGCCTTAATTTGAGGTCTAAATCTCCATTTTACAAAAATTTCTAATTCTACCCAAACCCCCAATTTCCACCATGAAAATACAAGATTTTAGGTTGAAATGTTAGGAAATACAATGAAAGATTGAAAGAAACTAGTTTAGAATCACTTATCAATGATTAGGGGAAGAAGAGTTCTTTGAAAAATCGCCTCTAGGGTTTCTAAGTTTGAAAATTTGAGAGAATGAACAAAAATCCTGTTTTCTCATCTATTTGGTAGTTGCAGATGTCGCATTTACGACCTGGGGTTCGTAAATGCGAGACCCGCAAATGCAAAGAAACAATCGCAAATGTGAAGTCCCTTCCATTTCTACATTCATCGCATTTGCGATGATTTATTTTCAAATGCGAATTTTGACCTTCCGCAAATGCGACCGTTTGATCGCAATTGCGATCACTGAACCCCCCTGACCCACTTCGCAAATGCGAACTTGAGGTGCTCCAGCTACTCTTCGCAAATGCGATGAGTTGATCGCAAATGCAAATCCATCAGAGGTCGTAAATGCGAAGCCTGAGCTCGCAAATGTGAGATCAGATGCTTGCACCAGAACTCTAACACACTAGCAATGTTTCTAAGTCCAATTTTACTCTGTAGCCTATCCGAAATTCATCCAATCCCTCCGAGCTCTAAACCAAATATGTACACAAGTCTAAGAATATCATACGAACTTACTTAAGCAATCAAATCGCCAAAATAACACCTAGAACTACGAATTTAGCATCAAATCAAAGGAAATTTTTAAGAAAATTCATGAACTTCTAATTTCCCAATAGAACATCCAACTCACGTCAAACCAACTCTGTTTCTCACTAAATTTGACAAAACAAGTCATAAATATAGTATTGGACCTATACCGGATTCTGGAACCAAAATAAGGACCCGGTATCTAAAAAGTCAAACATTGGTAAAACATTTCAAAGTCATTAAGCCTTTAACTTTCAAATTTCAACAAAGTGCGATAACTCGGGCTAGGGACTTTCGAATTTGATTCCGGGCATACGCCCAAGTCTCAAATCACGATACGGATCCACCGGAACCGTCAAAACACGAATCTGGGTCCGTTTACTTAAAACATTGACTGAAGTCAATTCAAATGGATTTAAGGCAAAATTCCATATTTTCTCAGTTTTGAATGAATCACTGAAATTGTCTGATTCTTGAACCTGACTAGCTTCTAATTTGGCATTCAATTTTCTGGCGAGAGAACCTGTAGCCATTGTTTCCCTGGAGAGCATTTTAACCCGTCTTTTTTTTGGGTTCCGGACTAGGGCTAGGTTAAGGAATAGTGGAACTGGGTTGAGACAAAGTAGGACTAGGTGGTGGAGGTGTGGAAGAGGTCGACGATGGAGTAATAGGTGGTGGAGAACTAGGGTTGTCCGAAGGATTAGTCATCTTTGATCCAATATGGAAGAAGAAGATTATGGATTGAGAGTGAGGGCAAAGAAGATGGAAGGGTTTCGACGGTTGTAGAGTTGGTGAGTAATTTCAGAGGTGATGATGGGGGTTTTTAATAGGAAGATGTAATTAATATATAAAGGCAGCCTTTTTGGGTTAAATAGAGGTCTTATCACCTCTGCAACTGATCAGTGACGGTTACTGCTTCCCTAGGTTCTAGGCGGTTTAGTCTTAATTGGAGTCTTAGTGTAGACGGAACTGGTTCAAAAATGGGATAAGCATAGATTGTGAAAAGATTTTGATTAGGTAGAGTTTTGCCCATGATTAACTATTAATATTTCCAAGTGTATAGTAGAGAACACATACCTCGCCTTTCAGATGAACCAACACTGATGAACCAGGCTCATCATGTCAGAATTCTCTTGATCAAGCCTCAATTTTCAACAATAGCGAAAAATATCATTATTAACCAATGAGTCATTTCAAAACATGGCAAGAGAGTATGCTATTTACAGCATGAGACTGATCAACGATTAATCAGATTCCTAGCCAATTTTTTTTCTTTTTTTTTTCATGTACATTATGAACTGGCTCAATTAGGTGATCTCAATCATCCCTAACTCTGACCTGTTCCTTTTAAAATGCTCTCTACTTAGTGCTTTTGTAAAGATGTCAGCAAACTGTTTATCAGTAGCACAAAATTCAATAGAGATCAATCATTTCTCATAATCATCCCTTAAAAATGATGTCTAACATCTATGTGCTTAGTCCTTTTATGATGAACGGGGTTCTTTGTCATACTTATAGCACTGGTGTTATCACAAAAGATAGGGATGCATCCAACATCGATTCCAAAATCTAGCAGTTGTTGTTTAATCCACAATAATTGAGCACAACATGAAGCTGCACATACTCAGCCTCAACAGTGGATAGAGCTACAGAATTTTGCTTTTTAGTGGCCCAAGGCACAAGGCATGAGCCCAGAAAATGTTCCATACCTGAGGTGCTATTTCTATCCACTAGTAAACCTGCATAATCAGCATCATCATATCCCACAAGATTAAAGTTACTACATTTTGGATACCAAAGACATAGATCAGTTACTACCTACACTGAAAACAATGTCAGGTCTACTAGCATTGAGATACAGCAGTGAATCAATCATTCCCCTATACAGCTTTTGATCAACAGATGAACCAGGTTCATCTACATATAGTTTAGTAGCTGTTGCTGTAGGAGTGTCAATTAATCTTCCATTTTAAACCTTTTAAGCAACTCTTTCACATACTTTTGCTGATGAATCATAGTTCCATTTGAATTTGTTTAATTTGTAAGCCTAAAAAGAAATTAAGTTCACCCATTATGCTCATTTCAAATTCACTCCCCATTAGTTTAGCAAATTCTTTACTTAGCTTTTCAGTGGTTTCTCCAAAGATTATGTCATCTACATATATCTGAACTACCAAGAGATCTTTACCTTTTTTCTTTAAGAATAAATTACTATCATAGTCTATTCTTTCCTCTTGACTGTATCCTTGAACCACCAATCTTGCCTTGTTTCTGTAACTGTTCCATCTTCATCAAGTTTGTTTCTGAAGACCCATTTTGTGAAAATTACTGATCTATCCAAGGGTCTTGGTACTAGATGCCAAACTTTACTTCTTTCAAATTGGTTGAGTTCATCTTGCATTGCATTCACCCAGTCTGCATCCTGCAAAGCATCAACAACATTTTTAGGTTAAATAAGAGATAGAAAAGCATCAAAAGCACACATATTCTTCAAAGAGGATCTGGTTTTGATTCCAGAGGTTGGATAAGTGATAATGTTCTCAATAGGGTGAGAACTTTGATATCTGTATGGTTTCACAACAAACTGGTTACTCTTTGAAGTTCCTTCAGTGTTTTGTGGTTGTGGAACAGGATCAGGTCCAGGTTCCAATGAGGTTTGGAAATTAATTTGTTCAATCCCCCCTGTCATGTTGCCAGGGAGGGATGAACCTGTTCCATCACCTGTTCCTTCCTCCAGTGTTGCATCAGTTTGGACTGAGTTTCTTCCCAGCCCAATTTCTTCATCCTTTTGTTCCTGTCTCTCAGAAAAAATGTTAGTTTCATCAAAAACTACATGCACACTCTCTTCAACACACATAGTTCTTTTGTTATAGACTTTATAAGCCTTACTATGTGAAGAATATCCCAAGAATACTCCCTCATCACTTCTGGGATCAAACTTACCTAGGGAGTCTTTACCATTGTTGTGCACAAATAACTTGCAACCAAAATCCCTAAGGTGGGATATATTTGTATTTCTCCCTTTAAGTAACTCATAGGGAGTCTTCTCTACAAGTGGTCTAGTCATGCACCTGTTTATGATATAGCATACAGTATTAATAGCTTCTGCCCAGAAGCTATGAGGTAGTTTACTAGAAAGAAGCATAGTCCTAGCCATATCTTCAAGTGTCCTATTCTTTCTTTCAACTACTCCATTTTGTTGTGGAGTTCTAGGAGCAAAAAATTTGTGATCTATACCATGCTCATCACAAAATTCAGCAAATTTAGCATTTTCAAATTCATTGCCATGATCAGACCTAATTAATGCAAGTTGATTTCCTAATTGTTTTTGAATTTTTCTAACAAAGGAAGTAAACATGTCGAATGCCTCATCTTTAGATGTTAGAAACAATGTCCGGGAAAATCTAGAATAGTCATCAACAAGCACCATTACATATCTGCTACCACCTCTACTTAAGGTTCTCATAGGACCATAGAGATCCATATGGACCAGTTCCATCGATCTGGTGGTACTTACCACTTTCTTGCTTTTGAAAGATGATCTTACATGCTTCCCCCTTGCACAAGCCTCACAGACTTTGTCTTCCTTGAACTTAATGTTAGGCAGACCTGTCACTAAGTCCTTGGAAATTAGTTTGTTAAGTTGAATCAGACTTGCATGTCCAAGTCTCTTATGCCAAAGGAGGGGATCATTGTCAAGCACACTTAAGCATGTTAATTCATTTTCTGAAAGTGTGGACAGATCTATGATGTATATATTGTTCTCTCTTTTTCCCTGCAAAACAATCTTGTCAGTGATAAGATTTATTACAAAATATTTTGTAGAGGTGAATGCTACCAAGTTACCTCTGTCACACAATTGTGACACACTAATTAGGCTATATTTCAAGCCATCTATTAGGTAGACATTCTCAATGGAACGAGTGTCCTCCTTACCTACCTTACCAACCCAATGATTTCACCTTTCTTTCCATTTCCAAAGGAGACATTTCCTCCTTTGAGGTCCTTAAGTGAAAGGAACTGGTACTTGTTACCGGTTATGTGTTTTGAGCACCCACTATCCATGTACCATATTTGGCTACTTCATTTCACTTGAACCTACAAAAGAAAATCAGGGGTTAGTCTAAGGAACCCAAACTAGTTTGGGTCCCTTTCTATAAGCAAAAGAATGAATTAACTTCTTTTTTAGCCCAATTTGGTAACCACTTCTTCATTCGAACAAAACTTTTATTCTTTTGACTGGCATGCTCTTTTGCATTGCATTCACTTTTGTAGTGACCAGTCTTATCACAGTGGGTACATATTTTGTTCTCAGGAAGGGTGAGGTGCTTGCTTTTAGGATCCCATTTAGGCAGATGATTCCCAAAGCCAAGTCCTCTCTTATTGCTACTATGATGTTGCTGTAGCCATGTCAAAGCATCGGAGGATCTGTTCCATTTACAAGTTCTGTCTAGTTCATGCTTGACCTTACAAAGTTCCTCCTTCAAGATTCTTATCTGTTCATCCTTCCTATATAACTCATGTTTTAGTTTACCTACATTTTCTTCTAAGGTGAGTTGAGAGTTGTTAGCTATCTTCTTACTGGTTCCTTATTTCAGTTTTAGATTTTCAGATTTTAACTCTAGGACATTTGTCTCAAGTGGATGAACCTGGTTCTTCAGAGCAGTGTTTTCACTTACAGTCTCACTTACTCTGAGTTCCAGGTTTTTACACTTTGCTTTTAAAATTACACACTCCTTAGACTGCTGTTCCTTTTCCCTATTAATTACTTCAGATTCATCAATAAAGTCTAGCAGTAATTCAGAGAGTTTTTCTTTGGACATGAATTTAATCTTTTCTCTTCCTCATCTAATTCACCAATTGCCATAAGTGCTTGTTCATCTTCATCTCCATCATCTGACTCCTCATCTGAACTTTCTCCCCAAGCAGCGACCATAGCCTTTGTTGATACTTTATTTTTCTTGGGATGAACCTGTTCCTTCTTTCGGTTCCTTCGTTCAGACCTTTCCTTTTTCCATTCAACTTCCCACTGAGGGAGGTTCTTGATGTGATGATCAATATTCCCACATTTTTAGCAGCCCTCATTAGTTGATTTTTTCGATACCCTTGCCTTGTTGTAGTTTCCACCTCTTGCGAAGCCCTTTCCTCTCATAAGATATTTCTTGAAATCCTTGGTTATCATAGCCATTTCATCTTCTTCTAGATATGCTCCTCCAATGATTCTCAATGCCAGACTCATTTCCTTCTTGGGAACATCCATCTTCATTGTCTGCCTTCTAAGTTCATAGGCAGTAAGATTTCCAATTAGCTCATCCAGTTTGAGAGTTGCAATGTTCTTGGATTCTTGAATTGCAGTGATCTTACTCTCCCAAGAGACTGGAAGAACCCTTGTCAAAATCTTCTCAACCTTGTCTTCCTCAAGAAGAGTCCTTCCAAGAGATTTCAGTTCATTAGTCAATGTAGTGAACCTAGTGTACATCTCTTGAATGGTCTCTCCTTCCTTTATAGAGAAATTCTCATATTGAGAATATAGTAGAGTACCTCTAGATCTTTTCACTTGAGCAGTTCCTTCATGAGCCACTTGCAAAGTGTCCCAAATTTCTTTGGCAGTAGTGCAACTTTGAATTCTATGTACTCATCTGGACCAAGTCCACACACAAGCCACTTCTTGGCCTTAGCATTCTTCTTCATGGTGACCATAGGACCATCGGTAATTATGTCCCATAGCTCATAGTCTTCACCAATTATATGAATCCNAAGGACCAGGTTCTTCTATATGTTCCAACCTATACTGTTTGCGGAATAATAAATACAGAAAATAAAGAACACAAGGATTTTACGTGGAAAACACCTGGCTCAAAAGGTGAAAAACCACGACCTACTTTCCAGTAGGATTTTTCCAAACACTCCACTAAAATCACTGAGCCGAAAACAACATTTACAAAAACTCTTTGCAAACCTAGGATTAACTCTAATCCCTTTGTGGCAAACTAGCCTCTAGCTATTTTCGACAAACTCCAAGTTAGCTATAATTTGAACACTCAATACCTATTACAAATGCTTCTCGATAAAGCTAAAAAGGTACAAATTGAAATCCCTACTACAAGTAAACTAGACTAAAAGACAACAGTTGGAACTGGTTCTTCTAACTGTTCCAAGTAGCTTCAGAGTCGCACACTTAAATCTCACACGAACTGCTTGCAAAATTGTCTTGCTAATTTTGCTCTCAACTCTTGTTTTGCTTCTGCTTTTTGTGCGTCACTGCACAATAAGAACAATCTGTAATATATAGGATTAGTAGACGAGAGATTTACTAGAGTTCTAATGCTACTCTTCCTTGGTGAAAGAGTTCTAGTTAACTCAACTTCTCGAATCTTTCCTTATCTTTGATTCTGTTCTTACTGAATAAGGAGCCTTTCTCCTTATTATCTTGCAATCTTTTCGATCAGGAGATATACATATTTTGTTTATCTCCTCCATGTGCACCTCACGTGCCTTTAACTCTGCATGGTACTATGTCGCCAACGATGAGCCTGGTTCAACTTTAAGTTCATTTGTCAATCTTCAAAATCATTCAATTTCTTGGGCCAACAAGAGGATTTGGTAAAAGTTCACCAGAGTAATATTCTTACTCTGTATATTGGAGCTGTAATAATAATTGCTTCTCATAAGATCCTCTTATTTTAACTCCTATTCGGTATTTACTGTTCACAAGGAAACTTGGAGGAAAGTGGAAAGAATGAATGGCAGATGATATTTGGTATCTACTGTTCACAAGACAAGATCGGTATAGAAAAGGCAAGTCAGAGCATCGAGTTATCTGATGTACAGTACTTAACAGTTAATCACTTTTTGACTTTTTGCTTTTGTTGTTTCGGGTAAATTAATGTAACTCACGTCTTAATATCTTTTGGATATGAATAATCACCCTCCGCACTGACATTTTCACTTCAATATCAGTAACGTTTCAATGTCTCCTTTGTTGATCTTCTGCTAATTTACTTACGACTCCATTTCCATTTCCCAAGCAGTGTTCTCCTCTTTTTTTAATTTCTATTCTTCTGCTTATTCAGTCTTATTGAAATTGGCTTGTGGAATAAAGAATTTCGCAAGCTCTTTCAAAACTAGTAGATATAAATAAATGACATTTAAGATTTTCCTCTTTTATTTTCATTATTGTTAATAGTCGATTAGATTTACTGTTTATTTTTCCTAGCCTGTATTGTTGGACTTGAAGGATATTTGGTATTTGGGACTCGGCAGAAACAGGCCCAGTTGTGTATAAGTTAATTGTATAGACTTTTGTTTTTTCTAAGTTTTGGCTTATATTTTTCCAGGTTCAAGACATTTTGGCCCAATGTATATATAGTATAGTTTGTACACATTTGGAAAGTTTTGCCATTCTAATATACAAAAATATCTATCACGGCCCAAATTCCCAACTCGCGGGATCGTGATGACGCCTAACACGATACTTGCTAGGCAAGCCAATGTTAGAAATTAATTAACCATTTTCTTTCGAACATTTACTTAGACGCAATAAGACAATTTAAAATAAACTAAATCCAATAATTTCTAATGCATGCCTTCACGAATAAAATAATAAATAAATGAATAAACCGAGCCACGAACTAAATATATAACTATGATGCTACCCCAGGGTCTGGTGTCACAATACACGAACTATTAAGAATACTACAAATAATGGGCTGAAAGAAATAATGTATATGTTTTGAATGTAATAAAATAGTCTCCATAAAACTAAGAGAAGACTCTAGGAATCTGCGGACGCCAGCAGATCTACCTCGTGTCTCCGTATAAATACTCAGCTACTAATTGAGACTCAATTCTGGCCGGTACCTGGAACTGCACAAGAAGTACAGAGTACAGTATCAGTACAACCGACCTCATGTACTGAGTAAGCGCCGAGCCTAACCTCGGCGAAGTAGTGACGAGGCTAGAACAGGACACCACATAAAACCTGGACAAAGTAATCATGCTAACAGAAATAACAGCAAGTAAAGAAGTCAAGACAACAAATAATGGGAAGGGAGCATGCGATGGGGAATTTCTAATATAAGGAGTGAGGAAAATAATAAGACAGAAATAGACAGTGATCAACCACAATTTTAGCAATAAAAATGGAAAGGAAGCTTGCACGACATCACCTTTCGTGCTTTTACTCTCACAATGTAATTCATTCATGCACGACATCACCCTTCGTGTTTTTACTCTCATCCTCACCATATCATAAATAAGAATGCACGGCATCACCCTTCGTGCTTTTACTCTCACAATGTAATTCATTCATGCACGGCATCACCCTTCGTGCTTTACACTCTTTCCTCACAATATAATTCGTTCATGCACGACATCACCCTTCGTGCTTAACTCTCTTCCTCACATTATAGATAAATCATGCACGACATCACTCATCGTGCTTTACACTCTTTCTCACAATATGATATAAATTAAAACATGCACGACATCACCCTTCGTGCTTTACACTCGTCCTTACCAATCACAGAATCGTTAACAGCTCTATCATCATATATTCTTTCAATCTCAATTCAATATTCACAAAGGACTTCATAAGAAATCATTATTTCATCATAGTTTCTATCATCATATACTCTTTCAATCTCAATTCAATATTCATAAAGAATTTCACAAGAAATCAGTATTTTGTCATAGCTTCTATCATCATATATTCTTTCAATCTCAATTCAATATTCATAAAGAATTTCACAAGAAATCAGTATTTTGTCATAGCTTCTATCATCATATATTCTTTCAATCTCAATTCAATATTCATAAAGAATTTCACAAGAAATCAGTGTTTGAACATAGTTTCTATCGTCATTTGTCATTTAAATCTCAACTCAGTATTCACAATATTATCCCTCTTAGTGGAACCGGATACTAACCTTCCAACATTTTAATAACAACAATAATCATAAGTAGTAGGCTTTACAACCACCAAAATAACAAGAATTAACTTTCACTCGAATGTTATGACCTGACCACAACGTATAGGTACTCGCCATATTACCTATACATTGGATTTCGCAAACAAACAAGTAACAAGTTATCATACAATACCTATTCCCTCAAGCTAAAGTTAGACACAACACTTACCTCAATTCCGCAGGCAATCACTGCTCTAGCACGGCCTTTCCTTTAGAATTTGCCTCTAACCCGCTCGAATATAATCATAATTGGTTCAATATCATCAATTATTGATTAAAGGAATCAACTTTAATGAAACTCTATGGTTTTCCTATATTTTCTTATCAAAATACAAAAATTGACCCCGGGCCTGCTTGGTTTAAACTCGAGGTTCGGACCAAAACCCGTTTACCCAATCTCCCCCGAGCCCGGATATGAAATTGGTATTGGAATCCGACCTCTATTCGAGGTCCAATTCCCCAAATTTTGAAATTCTTAAGTTCTACCCAAAAACCCAATTTTTACCATGAAAACTCTAGAATTTTGGTTGTAATCTTGTTAAAATTTGTTAAGGGATGAAAGGAATTAGTTAGAGATCACTTACACATGATTTGAAGAAGTTTGGGTCTTTGAAAAATCGCCTATGGAGATTTAGGGTTTGAGAATTGAAAAAGAAGTTAAAAAAACCCATCAAACATCTGGTATAACAGATTGCGGTTCTCGCATTTGCCACTGGAGTTCGCATTTGCGAACCCTGGGATTTATTGGATTTTTTAGCAAATGCGATAAAAATGTCGCATTTGCGACAAGGTGGCATTTCATAATTGCGACCCTAAATCTCGTATTTGCGAGATTTGGGGCTGGCCCAGGACTTCGCAAATGCGAAGCCTGATCTCGCAAATGCGAGATCAGAGGCATGCAACACTAGATTTCAGCTGTTGGGTTTTTTTCTAAGTTTAGACACTCCGTAGCCTACCCGAAACTCACCCGAGCCCTTGGGGTTCCAAACCAAACATGCACACAAGTCTAAAAACATCATACGGACTTGCTCGTGCGATCAAATCATCAAAATAACATCAAAAACCACAAATTTAGCCTCAAAACTCAAGATTTTCTCAAGAACACTCAAATTCCTAACTTTTCAACCGGATGTCCGAATTACGTCAAACCAACTCCGATTCTCATCAAATTTTACAGATAGGACTTAAATATCATAACAAGCTTATTTCAGGCTCCGGAATCAATATACGGGCCTGATACCAATAATTTCACATATTATTTATTTCTTTATTTCTTGTAATAACCAACTGAACAATTTTCTTCAAAAAATATTTTCTAAGGGTAGGGACCTCGGAATTCAATTCCGGGCATACGCACAAGTCCCATATTTTACTGCGGACCTCCCGGGATCTTTGGAATACCGATACGGGTCCGTTTACTCAAAATGTTGACCAAAGTCAACTAAAACCAAATTTTAACTCTATAAATTACTATTTCTCATATTTTCACATAAAAGCTTTCCGAATTCACGCCCGGATTGTGCACGCAAATTGAAGTAATTAAAATTAGCCTTTTTAAGGCTAATGAGCCTGGAGTAGATTCTTAATTCATAAGATGACCCTTTGAGTCATCACAATATCTTAAGCCTCTCTTTCTCTCTCATTTCTCTCATGAACCCCAGTTAGATTTTCATGGCGATTTCGGTTCTCTTCGAAGTTATCATGGTATTAGAGCACAGATTCTTATAGATCTGGTCCTCCGCTTTCATCCGATATTACCCTCACAAATTTTTGTTGAACTTTTCTTCATCTTCAATTTCGTCAGTTCCATGTCGCATCTTTATATTACAGTAGTTTTCGATGATTTGCTACTCTATAATGGTTTATTTTGATATTTTTCGGTGATTTTAATTTGTTCAGAGAAGTTATGAACGAGGATTTGGTTTTGGTCATAAATTGAACTCGGGGCTATGACATTGTTCTGGTTTCGAGTGGATTTTTTTCGTGTTTGTGAGCTCTAGGAGGTCAGTTGAAGTTAGCTTCGACCTTGAAGGCCGTCTTCTTCCGGTTGCGAAGAAGTGTGGTACATCTTACCTTATTCTCTCGTACAGTGTTAGTGTGAACCTTTCTCTATTTCTTCTGTGATTTTAACCCTCAATTGCCTCATTGCATGTATAATTTTGTTCTCAATTGAAGTTAGTTTCGACCTTGAAGGCCGTCTTCTTCCAGTTGCCAAGAAGTGTGGTACATCTTACATTATTCTCTCATACAGTGTTGGTGTGAACCTTTCTCTATTTGTTTCAGTGATTTTAACCATCAGTTGCCCCATTGCATGTACAATTTTATTCTCAATTGAATCAAATATGATTGTAACTAGTTCTACTACTTCTAACTCCACATATACTCCAAATATTTCTGGTCCTTTGTTCATACATCCCTCTGATATTTTAGGTATTTGTTTGGTGCAAGTTCCATTTTCTGGAATAAGGTTTGAGGGTTGGAAGAGAAATATGATAGTGGCCTTGTCAGCAAAAAATAAGATAGATTTTATAGATGGAACATGTCCAAAACCTGCTGATGATGCTCCTGAATTACGACATTGGAATAGATGTAACAATACGGTAATATCTTGGTTAACCAGCTCCCTATCACCTAAAATTGCGGAGAGTATTCAATATTCTGAAACAGCCGAGAGTATTTGGAATCAACTTGAAAAACGATATGGAACTGTACATTGAATCAAAGTTTTTGAGATTAAGAAAGAGTTAGCCTCTACCTGTCAAGGGTCTCTTGCCATATCATCATACTTTAAAAAATTAAAGAAGTTATGGAATGAGTTGACTTTCATCCATAAGAATCGTGTGAGTTCGTGTAATTGTGCTGCTAAATCTGGTTTACAACAGGAGTTAGAGGAAGACAATGTATATCAATTTTTAATGGGGATCAATGAAACTTATGTTAGTGTTAGGGGTAATCTTCTTATGATGCAACCACTACCTTCACTTGATATTGTATACAATATCTTACTGCAAGATAAGATTCAGAGACATGTGAATTCTACTCTCAATTCAATTTTGAGTCAACCTCCTTCAATGCAAATTCTTGTCATTTTCCAAAGCCTCTTCTTCCTCCACCAAAACAACAGTACAACCAGAGGGTAACTTTTGATCAGAAGATGCATGTTGATCAGACCAAGGATTCCTTATTCTATAGATATTTCCAAAAACCTTTGATTGAAAAATGTTATAAGCTTCATGGTTTTCCCTCTAACTTCAAATTCACTAAGAGTAGAAGAACTGCAGCAAACGTTACTACTGAACCTGAGTTTTATGATAGTGGGCATTATCACATTGCTGGTTCTTTTCATTCCGGTGTCTCTAGTTCTTATGAGCAAAGTTCTGTGATTCCTAGTATGAGTATGCATCAGTACAATCAAGTGATGACTCTACTGCAACAGTCTTACTTGTCAGATTCTAATCCTCAATCCAATCTGATGGCTTTTGCCAATTTTGCCGGTACTCTACTAACTGATGATCTGCTGAATGGTTCTAGTTCTAGTTCTTGCATGCTTTCTCAATCAATAGATTTAACTTGGATATTTGACTCTGATGTTACTTACCATATAACATCTAATAAAGAATTTCTATCAAATCTTACTCCTTTACATATGCCTTATATTGTATCACTTTCTAATGATTCTAAAGTAAAAGTGACATGCACTAGTTCCTTTGTTTTAAATCATTCTTTCATCCTTCACAATATTCTCTATATTCCCTCTTTTCAACACGATCTGATCTCTGAGCATAGGATTATACATTAATTCAAATGTTTTGTTCTGTTCTCTTATGAATCTTGTTTACTTATACCACAGGGACCTTCTGTAAAGAAGCCTCTGAATCTTGGTAAATCGGATAGTGGCATGTACAAGATTGTGTGGAAAAGGCCTTCCTCCCATTCTCATCTTTTCACCAATTTAGATTCCATAAATAATGTTGTCTCATCTTGTGTTCATTATGCTTCTCCCATGGCTAATGTGTCTCATCTTATGTTCCTTCTTCTACTTGTAATTCTGGTTCTAGTCTGCCTGATGTGTGTGCTATTACCTTTAATTGTAGTACTACTAACATGAAATAAATCTATGTGGTTTGGCATCAAAGACTTGCACATGTTCCATTTGTTAGAATGAAAATCATTTCTGTTTTGTCTGATTCTTTATCATCCAAACAGTCTTTTATTTGTAATGTTTGTCCTATGTCTAGGCAAACTAGATTGCCTTTTCCAGTTAGTACTATAATTACCAACTCACCTTTTCAACTCATTCACATTGATACTTGGGGTCCTTACCATACAACTTATTCTGGGGCTAGATACTTCCTTACTATTGTCGATGATTATACAAGAGCCACTTGGACACACCTCATGTGATCCAAAAGTAATGTTTTTCCCTTAATAAAAGCTTTTGTTACAATGGTCAAAACTCACTTTCACACCATAATTCAAACAATTAGAAGTGATAACGCTCTAGAGTTGGGTTCTAGTTCCTTGGCATCATGATTTTTTTAGTACATGGAATCATACATCAAACAACTTGACCTTACACCCCTCAACAACATGGGGTGGTTGAAAGAAAAAACATAGATCCCTTCTTGAAGCTTCTAAAGCATTGATGTTTCAGTCCAAATGTAACGATCCGACCGCTTATTTTGAGAGTTAAAGCCCCGATCCCCTATTAACTGCTTCCCCGTATCTTATTCTGCTATTTTCGATTGTCGGGAGGGTTCGTGTTGAGTTTTTGAAATGAGTTCAGACACTTAGTCTCTTATTTGGGAGCTTGAGTTGGAAAAATTGACTGGATGTTGACTTGTGTGTAAAGGCATCAGATTTGAATATTGATAATACCGTTAGCTTCATTAGGTAATTTTGGATTTAGGTGCACATCCGGAATGTGATTTGGAGGTCCGCATTAGATTTAGGCTTGAATTGGCAAAAGTTGGACTTTTGGCGGAAGTGGAAATTTTGATATCAAGCTCGGAATCGAATTCCGGAAGTGGGAGTAGGTTCGTAGTGTCATTTTTATTTGTGTGTAAAATTTGGATTCATTCGGACGAGATTTGATATGTTTCATCGTCGGTTGTAGAATTTAGAAATTTCAAAGTCCATTAGGCTTGAATCCGTGCATAATTTAAGTTTTTGATGTTTTTCGATGTGGTTTGAAGGCTTGACTAAATTCGTAAGGTATTTTGGGATTATTTGGTATGTTTGGTTGAGGTCCCCGGGGCCTCAGGCATGTTTCGGATGCTTATCGGATGAAAATGGGACTTAGGAGAAAATCTAATAATGCTGGTTTCTGGTGTTTCGCACCTGCGAAGGGGAGAACGCATGTGCGGATTTTCACGTACGGAAGGAAGAGAGCAGGTGTGAGAAGAGAGCCGCATCTGCGCATTCGGAGATGCGTATGAAGGATCGCAGAAGCGAAGAGGGGCGGCTTGGGTAGGGGCACATATGCGAAAGGTCATCCGCAGGTGCGTGCCCGCAGGTGCGTGCCCTTGTCCGCAAAAGCGAAGTTTTGGACCTTAAGTCTTTTCCGCACCTGCGAGGGATTTTCCGTAAGTGTGGCATCGTAGGTGCGACCCATGGCCCGCAGGTGAGAGATCGTTGTGTAGAAAAGAGGAAAATTTGAGGGTTTATTTCATTCTTCACCATTTGACCTTGAGAGCTCAGATTTGGGAACCAAATTGAAAGATTTTCAGAGGGAAACATTGGGTAACGATTCCTAATCCTATTTTGATCATAGTTCATTAATACATAGTTGTTTTCTTCATTAAATTAAGGAATTTGAGGAAAGGTTCCCCAATCGAGTTTCTGAGTTTTGAGTGAGATTTAGACATCGGATTTGGATGATTTTTGTACAAGTGAACTAGTGAGTTAATGGGTGTTCATATTTGGTAACTTTACCCGTTTCCGAGACGTGGTCCCGGGGAGGCTTTTTGGGTGTTTTTCTATTTTCTTGCCTTAGCTTCGATTTCATTAGATAAATTAGTTACTTGCGGCTATATTTACGTTCTATAATTGATTTGATTAGATTTGGGCCACTCGGAGTTGGATACTCATGGAAAGAACGTGGTTTCTGATTGGTTTGAGCTTGGTTCGAGGTAAGTGGCTTGCCTAACCTTGTGTGGGGGAACTTCCCCTTAGGATTTTGGTACTATTTGATATATGAGCGCCGTGGACATGAGGTGACAAGAACATACACGGTCTATTTGTTGTAATACTCCATTTTTCACTCAATCATAATCTGTTTTCTCCTTGTTTGAACTACACTAGCATATATGACTACCTTGTTTAGATTAGAGAAGCATGTCTACATGTTTTGACTATTTATTTGAACTCTCTGTAGAATAGTTAGTGAAATTCCTATTATCCCTTGGTTTAAACTTAGCCTAAACTGTAGGTTTCTTGCTGTAACTGTTGTGTTTATTGGTTGAGCTGCATATTTACTTTGGGACTACAGAACAGTGTTCCGGGAGATCTCTCTGTACTATATATTTACTTTGGGACTACAGAACTGTCACGCCCCAAAATCGAGGGACGAGACCGGCGCCTAACCAGGTGAACTCGGTCAATCGGACCTGAATTTCCTTTCCTACCCAACGTGTTTCCCTGTATATACAATGCACCATATTCCAGATGAAATAGAAACTTAGGATTTAAGTTTGGATTTACAAACTTAAGTTCATTTCTCTTTTAGCATTTCAAGAGTTGATTCGCAAAAACATACACAATACGTCCATAACTTTCCAATACGGACCATGATTCCGAATACGTATAGTTACTACCCAAAATACATATTTACACCCACATCATGTCTACAGAGCCTCTACGAATGGTAGGAGTTTATACAATACTCGCCGGCAACAAGGCCCCAGCTATACCTTACAATACATAACAGACTCAAAAGAGATGGCATGAATTACACACGACCCCAGGAGGAAGTGGGGCTCACCAGTACTGCTGAAAAATGAGGAGGAGGCACCAGTAACGGCGAGCTGAGCTACCTGCTATGGACCCACCTTCATCCATATAAAATATGTAGCGTCCCCGGCAAAAGGGACGTTCGTACCATTGAATAGTACTAGTATGTATAAACAAACTTTACTCAATGTAAAATCAAACAGTACACATATATGAGGCAGTTAAAGAAACCCAAACAAGTATTCCATAGGGTTACAGAGAATCACAAATGAGGTTTCCACAGTTTCTTATTTCAATCGTTTCCCCTATTGCGGCGCGCAACCCGATCCCACCTCACAATCACATTACATCCTTATTACTTCTGTTGCAGCGTGCAACCCGATCCCACCTTACAATTCTATTGCGGCGTGCAACCCGATCCCACCTTACAATTCTGTTGCAGCGTGCAACCCGATCCCACCTTACAATCACATCACACCCTTATTACTTCTGTGGCAGCGTGCAACTCGATCCCACCTTACATTTCTATTGCGGCGTGCAGCCTGATCCCACCTTACAATCACATCACATTTCATAGCAAACAATTACAGCTTACAATTTAATCACAGGGCTTCATATCATCAAGAATACAACTTCAGAACACCCAAACAATCATGTGTTCACAATAGTCTTTATCATCCATTAATTCAACCACAAAGATGCTCATCAACAAGAATATAAATTCATTACAACCAACAATCCATATGAAGTTAAACCACAATAAACCTTGCCAAAAATGATTCATATACGATATTTCCATGGTCATTTAGTCCAATTAGATCAATTCACAACTCCCTTTCATCACTTGTTACACAAACCTTATCACTTAGATACATTTACACATTTGAGTTTGTTACCATTCTTTCATACCAACATACTCAAGCATTTAACGAACCTTGCACATGATAGAGTAATCACATAGGAATCACCTTTCACAATTTCAATTATCACGATAGTCGACTAAGAAAATCAGAGAATTAAAACTCACACCTCAACACAACCGGACAATCAATTCACATATACTCAGCAAGAAGCTCATACCGAATGTTTGGACACCAACAAGGTGACTCTACAAGATTAAAGTTAGCTATACATACCTCGAGTCGACCCCTTGTAATTTTTATCACAATTCACCGGACCGTCTAACACCGTCAATCTATTCCACAATGTGACATATTTCTCTTAGAATTAGGAATCTTGTACTCAATTGAGTATTTTATCAAACACTATGTGACCCCTTACCCTTTTGAGAATAATTACCCAAACTTGTTTTTCCCTTTACTAGATTACAAGGTTTAACTCACATGCATGCAATATTTCACTTTTATTTTCAAGAACCAACCTATGTGTTTTTTATTCTTAGACGAAATTTGAGAAATTGGGGAAATAGGGTGAAGACTTACCTCTTTGAGTGAAGAAGATGACAATAACTCGATAATTTCCGGGCTTGAGTGATTTTGGAAAATCAAATTGGATGATGTTGAAACCTTATCTCTCAAGAACTCTCTTCTTCTCTCTCTATTTTGGTCAGAAAATCGTTAAAAATGAAGGGAAGGGGTGTTTTATTAAACAAGGGTCAGTTTTTAAATTTAGAAAATAGGAGCCCCGACACAGAAATGCGGTCAGGAATGCGATCACATTCTGCTATGAGGTACGCATTCTTCTCGCATAGTTGACCTTCAAATGGGCCAAAATTGGAACCACACTTCCCAGGTATGCAACCACTATGCGGTCCGCATACCTGTTATGCGATCGCATAGTGCGCTGCATAACCTCCCTCGCAAAACCATGGGGCAAGAATGCGATAACTATGCGGCCCGCATTCGTGAAATGCGATCGCATTCTAGACCGCATAGGTGTCCTCAAGATGGACAAGAAACTGTCCAGGTGTGTTACCATTATGCGGTCCACATACCTGTTATGCGATCGCATAGTGCGTCGCAGAACACGCAATTTCTGGAAAATTTAATCTTTCAAGTTCTGGGATACTTTTTACTCAAAATAGGACAATTTTAGGAATTTCTACAGTTATAACAGCACAGGGACCTATTCGGGCATTATTTTAGACATTGAAATTTTACGGGTCTTTACATCCTCCCCCACTTAAATATCGTTCGTCCTCGGATGAGGATCGGGAAATCATTTTGTTTTGAAAACACAATATGCCAACCCCCAATTTTTTTTCTAACTCCGATATTTTCTGAAAATTTCGCCAGAGTTTCCTATGTAATTAGGCCTATCTACCTGTCATAGAGCCCCCGAAACACATGTTCTTAACCAATTCCACGCATAACTAGTTATTTCATGTCCTTGCACATAATTTGGTCACCTCGACAAGTCCCATATAATTCAATTACTCCAACATGCCATATACACTTCAATTAATCATTACCAATATACACTTTAATTAGTCATTTAACCATCACATGAGTTTCACATAATTTCATTTACTCCAAGGGGTTGCACATTAGTCAAATAGTTACAACATACACAATTATGGCACGACTTGAGAAGGTACAATAGTAGAGCAATTAGGGGAAACTGGGGTGCTTTTGCACGAAACTGAACATAACATATAATTGCTTAGAGATGACAATTCGCACGATCAGTACTAGACTTATTCAAAAAAATGGGGATATTTTTCTTTCATTTCATTTTTCACTTCCCATGTGGTTTCCTCAACTTGCTGACTTCGCCACAACACTTTCACTGAAGCAATTTGTTTGTTCCTCAATTTACGGACTTGCCTATCAAGAATAGCAATCGGAACCTCCTCATACGATAATTCCTAATTAACCTCAATAGTCTCAACTGGCACGATGGCTGATGGATCTCCAACCACTTTCGTCAACATAGACACATGGAACACCGGGTGCATTAATGACATCTCAGGGGGAAATTCCAGCCTATAAGCCACCTGTCCTATCCTTTGAGCAATCCTATACGGCCCGACATACCTAGGGCTCAATTTTCCTTTCTTCCCAAACCGCATTACTCCCTTCATGGGAGACACCTTCAAGAATACCCAATAATCTACTTGGAATTCCAAATCTCTACGACGAACGTCCGCGTAGGATTTTTGATGACTCTGAGCAGTTTCCATCCTCTCCTGAATGACTCTAACTTTTTCCATAGCTTGGTGCACAAGATACGGTCCTAGCAGTTCCGCCTCGCCAACCTCGAACCATCCAATCGAAGACCTACACCTCCTTCCGTACAATGCCTCAAATGGGGCCATCTGAATACTAGCATGGAAACTATTATTATAAGAAAATTCTATAAGCGGCAAGTGATCATCCCAGATACCCTTGAAATCTAATACACAAGTCCGTAACATGTCTTCAAGCGTCTGAATGGTCCGCTCTGCCTGCCCATCAGTTGGTGGATGGAATGCTTTGCTGAGATTTACCTGCGTACCTAAACTTTGCTGAAATTTCTTCCAAAATTTTGCTGTGAATTGGGCCCCTCGATCCGAGATAATAGATACTAGAGTGACATGGAGCCTGACTATTTATTTGATATACAACTGAGCGTACTGTTCTGCAGTATCGGTGGACTTGACTGGCAAGAAGTGAGCTGATTTCGTGAGTCGATCCACTATCACCCAAATCGAGTCGAACCTACGTAGAGTGCGGGGTAACCCCACCACGAAGTCCATATTGATCATCTCCCATTTCCACATTGATATTTCCACAAGCTGCGTCAACCCACCGGGCCTCTGGTGCTCGTCCTTCACTTACTGACAATTTGAACACTTAGCCACAAAGTCCGCCACACCCCTCTTCGTACAATTCCACCAATAAATTTCCTTGAGATCGTGGTACATTTTCGTAGAACTTGGGAGTACAGAATACCTGGAATTATGAGCCTCTGCCATTATCCTTTCCCGGAGATCATCCATATCGGGAACACATGAACTCTCTTGACACCGCAGGACACCGTCATTATTGCCGAGTGAGAATGCTGAAGTCTTGTGATTCAAAATTTCTTCCCTCAATTGTGCCATAGCCGGATCCCTGAATTGCTTTCCCTTGACTTCTACTACAAGCGAAGACTCTGCTCCATATGCACCACGACATTCCCCTCATCTGAGGCCGAAAGACAGACCCCCAGACTGGCCAACTGATAAACTTCCCGAGCCAAAAGCCTCTGACCGGCTTCCAAATGTGCCAAGCTACCCATGGATTTCCGACTAAGAGCGTCGGCTACCACATTCGCCTTTCCTGGATGGTACAAAATATTCATATCATAGTCTTTGAGCAATTCTAACCACCTCCGCTGCCTTAAGTTCAACTCCCTCTGCTTGAATAAATACTGAAGACTCTTGTGGTATGTGAACACGTCCAGATGGACCCCATAAAGATAATGCCGCCAGATTTTCAATGCAAACACTACCGCTGCGAGCTCTAAATCATGCGTCGGATAATTTTTCTCGTGATTCTTGAGCTGCCTTGAAGCATACGCTATAACTTTACCACATTGCATCAACACACACCCCAAACTAACCCTCGAAGCATCACAATAAACCACAAATCCCTCTGAACCTTCTGGAAAGGTCAACACTGGTGCCGAAGTCAATCTCGACTTTAATTCCTGAAAACTCTTTTCACATGCATCAGACCACTGGAACTTAACCGATTTCTGCGTCAGCTTAGTCAATGGGGAGGCGAGAGTAGAGAATCCCTCCACGAACCTTCGATAATACCCAGCTAGACCAAAGAAACTACGAATCTCTGTCGGGGTCGTTGGCCTAGGCCAATCCTTCACCGCTGCAATCTTTTGGGGATCAACCCGAATACCCTCCCTGGAAAAACATGGCCCAAAAAGGTGACTGATTCTAGCCAAAACTCACATTTTGAAAACTTTGCATACAATTGGTGCTGAGGAAGAGTCTGCAGAACTACCCTGAGGTGATTAGCATGATCCTTCTGACTCCGCGAATAAACAAGAATGCCGTCAATGAAGACAATCACAAAGGAGTCGAGAAACAGTCTGAAAACCCGATTCATAAGATCCATAAAAGCTTTTGGGGCATTGGTTAGCCCAAAAGACATTACCAGAAATTCAAAGTGCCCATATCGAGTCCTGAAGAAGGCCTTAGGAATATCCTGCTCCCTGATTTTTAACTGGGAATACCCGGGCCGCAAATCAATCTTTGAGAAGAACTTAGCACCTTGTAACTGGTCGAACAAATCATCTATCTGAGGCAATGGGTATTTGTTCTTGATGGTGACCTTTTGAGCTGCCGATAATCAATACACGTCCGAAGCGATCCATCCTTCTTTCTGACAAAAAGAACCGGTGCGCCCCAAGGCGACACACTTGGCCGACTGAAACGCTTTTCTAATAGATATTTCAATTGTTCCTTCAAATCCCTTAATTCTGTTGGCGCCATCCTGTAAAGTGGAATAGATATTGGATGCGTATCTGGAAATACATCAATCCCGAAATCGATCTCTCTATTTGGAGGAATCCTACGAAGCTCGTTCGGAAATACTTCAAGAAATTCATTCACAACATGCACAGATTCGGGAGCAGGCACCTCTGAAGTGGTGTCCGCAACCCGGACTAAATGGTAGATACACCCTTTTCTGTTCATCTTTGAGGCTTTAAGGTAGGAAATGAATCTACCTCTTGGCACAACATTATTCCCCCCCCCCCACTCGATAACTAATTCATTAGGAAACTCGAGCCTCATAATTCTGGTTCGGCAGTCGAGTTTAGCAAAGCACGAATAAAGCCAATCCATCCCCATTATAACATCAAAATCTACCATTTCTAGCTCGATAAGATCGGCCGTGGTATCCCGACCACACACCGTGACAACAAAATTCTATAGACTCGCACGACCGTAATATAATCACCAACCGGAGTCGACATAGAGAATGACTCGTGAAGCTGTTCGGGTTCTATCCCAAAACTTGAAGCAATAAATGGAGTAACAAATGACAAAGAAGACCCGGGATCAATAAGAGTATAAACATCATGTGACTAAACAGTTAGAATACCTGTGACAACATCTGGAGAAGCCTCGGTGCTCTAGCGACCACTCAAAGCATAAAACTGGCTGGGTCCCCCTTGACCCCGCGCTCTACCCCTAGCTGCTCTGCGCCCTGATGGTGCTGGAGGGCGTGCTAAGGACGTAGCGGCTGATGAACTGGAGGGCTGAGCAGCACGCCTTCCTGTTCCCTGACTGGGCGCACGACAATCTCACTGAACATGGCCCCTCACTCCGCATCTATAGCATACCGGAATATCCAAGTAATAAGGCTCAGTATAGGCATGGGACCCTCCGCTGCTACTGGAACCTGCAACCTGAGCATCCCGACTGATGGAACCTCCTGCTATCTGAACCGGGCCAAAACGACCTCCCTGCTGATAATTGTGCCCTAAAGGCGGCGCACTGGCTGAGGACTGAGCATATGACTGAGATGGCCCTGATGATCCTCTCCCAAGGGCTGATCTCACACCTCTAACTGAGCTCCCAGGGTTTCCCGCTGACCGGTCCCTACTACTGCTCTCTCTCTCCATCCTTATCTTCAATTTCGGGGCCTCTATAGCCTGGGCGAATCCCACTATTTTCCCATAATTCATATTCGAATGCAAGGCAGTTGTAGCAGCTTCATTAATAACCAAGGGACCAAGGCTCTGAACAAACCGACGAACTCTAGCCTCCATAGTAGACATCATGTGAACAACATATTTGGACAAGCGCACAAACTACATATGATACTCCCACATACTCATATTGCCCTACTTGAGGGCCTCAAACTCTGTAGCACGGGCTGCCATAATCTCGGCGGGCAAGAAATGATCCATAAAGGCATCCACAAACTCCTCCCACCTCGCCGGGGGGCTCCCCTATCCAAGGGAACTCTCCCACATTTCAAACCACGAATATGCCGCTCCCTTCAGACGATAGGAAGCCAACTCAACCCCCTCTGTCTCAGTAGCTCTCATAACTCGGAGGGTCTTGCACATCTAGTCAATGAACTCCTAAGGGTCAGCCTCTGGGTCGGTGCCTGTGAACTCTGGAGGGGCTAACCGAGGAAACTGGCTGACCCTGGAACCTGAAGAGTCCCCTTGCTCGCTAGAGGATGCAGGGAAAACATGTGATCTTTGGACCTAGGAGGCCACTAGCTAAGTCAACATCTGAATAGCTCCCCTGAGGTCCCCATAAAAAATACCGGGACCAGAAGCTAGGACTGAAGAAGCATGAGGAACATCAGCGGGAGGGACTGTAGCACCCTCCACTAGAGCAGGAATATCCTGGCCTGGAGTGGAAGAGTCAGGCAGATCCAGGGTCGGGGAATCATTCTCACCCACACCATCAGATAAAGAATTTACGGCCACTCTTGGGGTGGCATTGCCCCTGGGCCGAGTCAGCTCTCTTCTTGGGTGCCATTTACTGAAAATTAGAACAATACACGAGTTAGAGATAGACAACCTCACCTTCCACCACATCGCACGATATAGAATAGCAATAAAAGGGTACTTTCCTAAATGTCCATGCAGCCCCCTAATTATAGATGTGGTCGACAACACACTGATAAGAAGGGCTCTACTAGACACGACTCCGAGAGATCCTAGGACACTTTTAAAACATTAGGCTCTGATACCAAGTTTTTCATGCCCCAAAACCGAGGGACGAGATCGACACCTAACCAGGTGAACCGTCAAGCGGACCTGAATTGCCTTTCCTACCCAACACGTTTCCCCGTATATACAATGCACCATATTCCATATGAAATAGCAACTTAGGATTTAAGCGTGGATTTACAAACTTAAGTTCATTTCTCTTTTAGCATTTCAACAATTGATTCCCAAAAACATTCACAATATGTACATAACTTTTCAATACGGACCACGAATCCAAATATGTACAGTTACTACCCAAAATACATATTTACACCCACATCATGTCTACGGAGCCTCTACGAATGCTAGAAATTTATACAACAGTTGTCGGCAACAAGGCCCCAGCTATACCTTACAATACATAACAGACTCAAAAGAGATGGCATGAATTACACACGGCCCCGGGAGGAAGTGGGGCTCACCAGTACTGCTGAAAAATGAGCAGGAAGCACCAGTAACGGCGAGCTGAGCTACCAGCTATGAACCTACCTACATCCATATAAAAGATGTAGCGCCCCTGACGAAAGGGATGTTAGTACCATTAAATAGTACTAGTATGTATAAACAAACTTTACTCAATGTAAAATCAAACAATACATATATATGAGGCAGTTAAAGAAACCCAAACAAGTATTGCAAAGGGATACAGAGAATCACAAATGAGGTTTCCACAATTTCTTATTTCAATCGTTTCCCCTGTTGCGGCGCGCAACCCGGTCCCACCTCACAATCACACTACACCCTTATTACTTCTGTTGTGGCGTGCAAACCGATCCCACCTTAAATTTATGTTGCGGCGTGCGACCCGATCCCACCTTACAATTCTGTTGCAGCGTGCAACCCGATCCCACCTTACAATCATATCACACCCTTATTACTTCTGTTGCGGCGTACAACCCGATCCCACCTTACATTTCTTTTGCGGTGTGCAACCCGATCTCACCTTACAATCACATCACATTTCATAGCAAACAATAACAACCCACAATTTAATCACAGGGCTTCATATCATCAAGAGTATAACTTCATAACACCCAAACAATCATGTGTTCACAATAGTCTTTATCATCCATTAATTCAACCACAAAGATGCTCATCAACAAGAATATAAATTCATTACAACCAACAATCCATATGAAGTTGAGCCACAATAAACCTAGCCAACAATGAGTCATATACGATATTTCCATGGTCATTTAGTCCAATTAGATCAATTCACAACTCTCTTTCATCACTTGTTACACAACCCTTATCACTTAGATACATTTACACATTTGAGTTTGTTACCATTCTTTCATACCAACATACTCAAGTATTTAACGAACCTTGCACATGATAGAGTAATCACATAGAAATCACCTTTCATAATTTCAATTATCACGATAGTCGACTAAAAAAATCAGAGAATGAAACTCACACATCAACACAACCGGACAATCAATTCACATATACTCAGCAAGAAGTTCATACCGAATGTTTGGACACCAACAAGGTGACTCTACAAGATTAAAGTTAGCCATACATACCTCGAGTCGACCCCTTTTAATTTCTATCACAATTCACCGGACCGTTTAGCACCGTCAATCTATTCCACAATATGACATATTTCTCTTAGAATTAGGAATCTTGTACTCAATTGAGCATTTTATTAAACACTATGTGACCCCTTAGACTACTAACCCCCTTTTGAGAATAATTACCCAAACTTGTTTCTCCTTTACTAGATTACGGGGTTTAACTCACATGCATGCAAGATTTCACTTTTTATTTTAAAGAACCAACCTATGTGTGTTTTATTCTTTCACAAAATTTCAGAAATTGGGGAAATCGGGTGAAGACTTACATCTTTGAGTGAAGAAGATGACAATAACTCGATAAATTTTGGGCTTGAGTGATTTTGAATATCAAATTGAATGATGTTGAAACCTTCTCTCTCAAGAACTCTCTTCTTCTCTCTCTATTTTTGGTCAGAAAATCGTTCAAAATGAAGTGAAGTGGTGTTTTATAAAATAGGGGTCAGGTTTTAAATTTAGAAAATAGGAGCCCCGACACAGAAATGCGGTCAGAAATGCGATCACATTCCTGCTATGAGGTCCGCATTCTTGTCGCATAGTTGGCCTTCAAATGGGCCAAAATTTAATCTTCCAAGTTCTGGGATACTTTTTACTCAAAATAGGATCGTTTTAGGATTTTCTACCGTTATAACATCACAGAGACCTATTCGGGCATTATTTTAGACATAGAAATTTTACGGGTCTTTACAGGAATGGTATTCCGGGAGATCCCCCAGCACTGCATATTTACTTTTAGGACTATGGAGCAGTATTTTTTGAGATCCCCATGCACATTTACGTTTAGGACTACGGGATGGTATCTTAGGAGATCCCTTATTGCTATAACTGTATTCTGAGTTCTTGGCTTAATTGAATTCTATTCCTGTTAGATTCTGTATTTAATTTACTGTAATATTTCTTTCTGTCTGTCTTCATTATAATTATACCAGTAGGGCCCTGACCTGACCTCGTCACTACTCGACCGAGGTTAGGCTTGGAACTTACTGGGTACCATTATGGTGTACTCACGCCCTTCCGGCACATGTTTTCATGTGCAGATCCAGGTACTTCTTGTCCGCCTCAGTACTAGTCCAGCAACAGCAGCCACCAGAGACTTCAAGGTATATCTGCACGCGTCCGCAGATCCTCGGAGTCCCCCCTCTATCTTTTACTTTATTTCCCTCATGTACTTCTTAGAATCCTTGTATAGCAGACTGTAGATAGATTTTGTAGAGCTTGTGACTCATGGTCCGGGGTTTTGGGGAGTGTTGTGCATAATTGGCATTTTGATCTTACTTGTATATGCCGAGCGGCATTTTACTATTATATGGGCATTACCAAAGCTTAGTAATTCCTTCATTTTTATTCTTTATTTCTATTATTTCAATGTTAATAGGCTTACCTAGTCGTGCAACTAGGTGCCGCCATGACGTTCTTCGGAAGGGGAAGATGGGGCATGACAAGTTGGTATCAGAGCCCTAGGTTCATAGGCATCGTGAGTCACAAGCAGTTTATTAGAGTCTCGCGGATTGGAGCGGAGACGTCCGTAATTATCTTCGGGAGGCTATAGAACTGTTAAGATACAATCATACTTCTTTGATTTCCTTGTTGTGCGAGTTATTGACATCAAAATTCTAAAACTTTCTATTCTATTCTTCTCGCAGATAGTGAGGACCCGCATCGGGAGATCCAACGATCAGGCATCCTAGCCCTCTGCCAGAGTCGCCAGAGGTCGGGGAGCGGCATATCAGTGGTGGCGTGCCTATGAGATGAGTAGTCCAGACGAGACAGCCTCACTCACTTGGACTCAATTCTTAGATATGTTTTTGCGTGAGTATATACCTCAGAGCCTTAGGGATTCTTGGAGCCATAGTTTGAGCAGCTGCGCTAGGGTTCTATGAGTGTGTCAGAGTATGCAGTCTGTTTCAGTGAGTTGGCTCGACATTCATTGGCTTTGGTTGCTACAGTCAGAGAGAGGGTTCGTCGCTTTATTGAGGGACTTCACCCCAGTATTCGGACCAGTATGGCCAGGGAGTTAGAGATGGATATCACTTATCAGCAGGTCGTGAGTATTGCCAAGAGAGTAGAGGGCATGCTTGCCCGGGACAGAGAGGAGAGAAAGGCCAAGAGGTCTTGAGAGACTAGTCATTATTCAGGAGCTCGTGCGATAGCAGTGCGCCATGGTAGGAGTTTTGTGAGTCGCCCTGTTCATTCAGCTCTTCCAGCAGCCATCGATGTTCCAGATCCTCCTAGGCCTTAGGAGCCTTATTATGCACCGCCAGTATCTAGTGTGCCTCCTGCCTGAGGTGTTATTAGCGCCCAGTTCAGCAGACCTGGCCCAATTATTTAGTGGCAATAACTTAGAGGCCGTTAATTCATTTCTTCATGGAGAAATATTTCCGAAAAATAGATATTTGCCGGGAAAAATTCTCTTGTACCGACAAAAACAAATGACTAGCCACTAAAAGTAACTAATTAAAATGAAATTTCACCATTTTATCTTTCCCTCACTTTTTTCACACCACTTAGCTATTCCCTCCAATTTATAAAAATAACAAAATTAATTTTGGAAAATTTGGGAATAATTCACAAAGGATCGACGTGTCTCATCGTCGCTGAAACCACCACCGCCACTGCAACTCATTTTCGTCTTACCGTCGGCCACCAATCCCAGGTGACAAAACTATCTCTTTCTACTCTCTCGTTATCTGATCCCGTCTATTTATTTGATCTCAAACATATATTCATATCTCTCTTTATTTCCTTTATTGTTCTCCGATCTGGTATGGTAGTGTATGTATGTATGTATGTATGTATAAATCTATGTACATATATTTTTACGCAAGAATTTCAGTTAATGTTATTCTAGTTCGATTTGTTTTCCTCGCATTCTCGTAGTTGCTAAGGTGATCTTTGTATATATAGGGTTGGAGTAGTTCCTCTTCATATTTTTTTGAGAAAATCAAATGGCCGCTCCTCCCGCTCGAGTCCATTACGATTATAGATTACCTCGTCAACTTCTTCTTGAATGGCAATAGCAGTAAGGTTTATTTGTGTGTATATGTGTGAGTATATAATATGGTTTATGCATTTGATGTGACGAAGGGATGTGATGCCATATTGAAAATAGTTTTTGGCAATGTTTTATTTAGTGGACTTTTCCTTGAAGTTGCTCGGTTAAACTATTTGTTAGCAAAATATTTTTAGTATTAGTGATAAATTCTGTAAACAAATATAGAAGAACGCTTCAAATATAGGACCTTGTGGTTGAACATGTGCATACTGTATTATAAATATGAAGGATTATTATTGAAGAACTTGTCTTTGCTTTTGAATTTGAAGTTTAGTTTCTGATTTAGATGCTTGGTTGTTCCATAATTTAAGTCTTAAAGAGGTAGCTTAGTTAATGATTAAGAAAGTTACATTTTTATAACAATGGTGCGTGAATTTCTCTGGTAGCATCTTTCGGATACATTATATTTTCAATTCTCGGTTATCTTGTGTTCAGGATTAAGTCTTAATTGTATTTGATATTTTAGTGCAAATGTGGTTGTCGATGGCAGCACTATTAATTTGAGTCTGCGAAATACTTTAGGTTCACTTTTTGTCCAGGGAATTAGTTTGCATATTTATTTTAATGTCGTTCTGATATTATTGACTACATCTACTGTTTGATTGAACAGGGAAGGAAGATTACAACAACATGCAGCTCTTGAGGCTTGAGCTATCGCGGGCAGACGCATCTTGAATTTTAGACTGGCATGTCTCTCGTTAGCAAGGAAATTATAAAAATGTCTCCACAAAAAAGTAGAGTTCCTTCTTAATTTCAGGTTTCTTTAAAGTACTTTTACTTGTTTTATATAGTATTGTGGAGAAATGGGTACGCTAGCTGTAATACCAATCCTAGTTATCATTTAGCAAGTCCATGAAGACCTTGGCTGGTTTTAGTTTTCACTTTAGTTATTTGATCTTGACAATGAGTGAATTTGCTGAAAACATTAGTACTGTCTACTGTGGCATTTTAGAATTTCTTATGGTTGCCCGTCAAAGAAAAAAAATGAAAAGATTTTATGGTTGGTGATATTCTATAGTTCTCTTGAAGGAATACCTTATTTTCTGCTTTTGTTACTATGCTTTAGTAGATTTAAATTGAGGCATTATGTTTCTTGAGTACCTATTATACTTATTAGAACAAAGCTACGTTAGTATCTCCTATTTAGTCTAGTTTCATTGCTACTCATTAACTATTTTTTTTTTACTAATATCTCTATTTGGTTAAACTGATATCTATTTTCTATTAGTCATCGTCAACTTCATTTTCGTTGTGGATAATTTTCTTAGACTATAATTGTATTCTTTTCTAAATATCTTGTCTTCTATTTATGGATGAGAATGGAATGTTAGATACTGCCTTCTCTATGTGGATGAGTACTGAAATGTTATACTAAAAAGAGATTATTTTTATCTTTATAGTTTTCAATGTTAAAAGTTATTGAGTTTAGTAGGAAGTATGTTGGTTATATATATTGTTACTTTGTTATGCTGAAAGATAGGCTATATCTCTCTGATGTGTCATCAGCATATGAAGAATTTGAATTAAATATGATTAAGCATGAAGTTGAGAGGTGTTTGCTTGAAGTTTAATTTTTTTGAAGAGAGTGCAACAAACTAAAAATTTTAGTAGTTTTCATTTGCTTACCTAGCTATAGCCTTTTGGAAGACAATCACTATAAGAAAGTTGATAAAACAACTAACAAATAAAATGACTTGCTAAATTGAAACTAAAATATGTCTACTGTCGCACTAATTACATGAAGTAATCTCTATGGTGAAACATAACTGTGTGGACTTAGAAATCCAACTACTTAAATGAGTTTAAACAATGAAGTTGTCTACTTCATGTTACCATTGGAAGTAGCTATTATGCAATTTATTTTCCCGTAGAGTCATGAATAATTCAGTCTCACTTATATCCAGAAGTGTCATAGCCATTTAATATGTTTGTCGCGACAAGAGTTCTATTGTGAAGAACAAGAATTATAGTGTCTCAAAGATTTAGGATTGGTTAAGGACAAAAGAGAATGCAATTAGTTAAGTGTAACATACTGTATTTTGTTTGGACTAGCATTTGACCTTCTTCGTATTCTTTAAATATTTTTGAGTTTTGATGTATTGTAATAGTTAGCAGTAAAAGAAATGCACTTCTTGTACACTTGATTTTGATTGAATTCTGTAGTAGAAATTTCTTGATATGCTGCCAATACAAGTATGTGAAGGTCAAGTAGTTGTTTTCTTCACTATCGATGAACATTATATGTCGTTTATTTGACATTCATTTTATTTTATTATTTTAGGTCATATATTGTGATGTTCAGAGACATGGCATGTAGAAGTCATTGTGATCAAGAGTTAGGAGAATCTGCCCAATGTAGCTTACTATCGAGCTTATAGCTACTTGATAAAATAATAAATATATATGCAAAATCACGTTAGTTATTAGATTCAGATAGTGTAGATTCGTTGCGTTGTTTACACTCTCAAATTATGGATTTAGTGAAGTACATTGAGCTTATTGTAGTGAATTATTATTATTATTATTATTGTTGCTATTATTATTATTATTATTATTATTACTATTATTATTATTATTATTATTATTATTATTATTATTATGGAATGTAAATAGGCATAAGATGCATTACAAATGTGGGAGTAGTACTTTCTTAATTTTTAGTGGCAAATACAAAAGTCGCTAAAATATCCTCTTTTTTAGCAATTAATTTTTACTGCCCATTACAAAAGTCATTGAATAGATGAATAAAGCGAAATTCTAGAATCGCTTGAGCGGCCATGGTATTTGCTGCCAAACGAGGTACCGTTTATCGGCCATTAAATTGGTTTTCAGCGGTAATAATAAAGGCTGCAAGATGTATTACTAATGGAATATTGGGGAAATTTTAGTGGCCATTGTAATTGCCGGAAAATAAATGTCGCTAAAACTCAAGGACTTTTACCAGCCATAAAAGGGGTCTTTACCAGCACTTGGTCTAATTGCTGCTAATAGCTTTGCCGACGCTAATTACACTGGCCAAAAACTAATTGCCGGTAAATGATTTTGCAGCATATCTATTGCCGCTAAAAAGTATTTTAATTGCCATTAAAAGCATTTTTTATTGTAGTGTCATAGAGATGCATCGGTATTATCTGACCCAGGATCTACGTATTCATATGTGTCTTCTTATTTTGCTCCACATTTGGGGGTATCTCGGGATTCTTTGAGCTCCCATGTTTATGTATTTACTCCTGTGGGAGATTCTCTTGTTGTGGACCGCGTATATCGGTCGTGTTTGATTGCTCTAAGTGGTTTTGCGACAAAAGCCGATTTATTATTGCTTTATATGGTTAATTTTCATGTTATATTGGGCATGGATTGGTTGTCGCCCCATTTTGCTATTCTTGATTGTCACGCCAAGATCGTGACACTGGCTATGCCAGGCTTACCCCGATTAGAGTGGAGAGGTACCTTAAAGTATACTCCCCACAGGTTCATTTCATTTCTTAAGGCTCAGCGAATGGTTGAGAAGGGGTGTGATGCGTATTTGGCCTATGTGAGAGATGTTAGTATTAATACCTCTATAGTTGAGTCAGTTCCAATAGTGAGGGACTTCCCTGATGTGTTTCCAGCTGATCTTCCGGGCATGCCGCCCGACAGAGATATTGATTTTGGCATTGATTTGTTGCAGGTCACTCAGCCCATATCTATTCCTCCTTACCGTATGGCTCCTCCTGAGTTGAAGGAGCAGTTGCAGGAGTTGCTTGATAAGGGTTTCATTAGGCCCAGTGTGTCACCTTGGGGTACAACTGTCTTGTTTGTGAAGAAAAAAGATGGTTCTATGCGTATGTGTATTGATTATCATCAGCTGAACAAGGTTATAGTTAAGAACAAGTATCCATTACCTCGAATTGATGATTTATTTGATCAGTTACAGGGTGCCAGGGTGTTTTTTAAGATTGACTTGCGTTTTGGCTAATATCAGTTGAAGATTCGGGAGCCGGATATCCAGAAGACTGCTTTCAAGACCAGATATGGTCATTATGAGTTTCTTCTCATGTCTTTTGGGCTGACCAATGCCCCAGCAACCTTTATGCATTTGATGCACAGTGTGTTCTGGACTTATCTTGATTCTTTCATCATTGTGTTTATTGACGATATTCTGGTGTATTTCTGGTCTCGGGAAGATCATGATCAGCACGTGAGGACGGTACTTCAGACTTTGAAGGAGAAGAGATTGTATGCAAAAAATTTTAAGTGTGAATTCTGGCTTGATTCAGTGGCATTCTTGGGTCACGTAGTAGCTTGTGATAGGATCAAGGTAGAACCAAAGAAGGTGGAGGCAGTGCATAGTTGGCCTAGACCATCATCAGCTACGAAGATCCGCAATTTCCTTAGTTTGGCGGGATATTACCATCGCTTTGTAGAGGGGCTTTCATCTATTGCAGCACCTATGAAAAGGCTGACCCAGAAGGGTGCTCCGTTCATGTGGACCGAGAAGTGTGAGGAGAGTTTTCAGAAGCTCAAGACAGCTTTGACTACAGCCCCAGTATTAGTATTGCCTATAGGTTCAAGGTCTTACACTGTCTATTGTGATGCCTCGAGGATTGGTCTTGGAGCAATGTTGATGCAGGACAGTAGGGTGATTGCCTACGCATCCGGACAGTTGAAGGTGCATGAGAAGAATTATCCTGTCTATGATCTTGATTTAGTAGTTATTGTTCACGCCTTGAAGATCTGGCATCATTATTTGTACGGTGTTCCTTGTGAGATCTACACTGATCACCGGAGTTTGCAGCACATGTTCAAGCAAAAGGACCTTAATTTGCACCAGTGGAGGTGGTTGGACATACCTAAGGATTATGGCATCACTATATTGTACCACCCGAGGAAGGCTAATGTTGTGGCCGACACCTTAAGTCACCGGGCGGAAAGTTTAGGGAGTTTGGCATATTTTCCAGTAGTAGATAGGCCCTTGCCATTGGACGTGCAGGCTTTAGCCAGCCAGTTTGTGAGACTGGACATTTCGGAGCCGAGCCGAGCAGCCGCGACATGAAGTTCCTTACCTTAGCTGGATCTCGCTGGTGCCACCTAAACGGTAGGTAGGCGGCGGATGTGTGACGTTTGAGTATTGGCTTGTGTGGTCGCTCGGTCTTATCTTTGTGACCACATCAGGGAGAGCCAGTATGATGACCCCCATCTTCTAGTCCTTCAGGACAGGGTTCGGCGAGGTGATGCTAGAGATATGACTATTGGTGATTGTCACACCTCCTTTTTTATACGCCCCAAAGGGGGTATGGGAGTTTTTCCAATTAAAG